>QFAX02000437.1:0-42663 GCA_003412495.2 Echium plantagineum
GCCAGGGGGAGCAAGAACAAAACCCGATCAGAGGTCGTGTTTGGATGTTTTACGACCCCGTTTTACCGTTCGTCCCGTTTTAAGCATGGGTAGAAAATGTATTCAGAATCTGCTCATTTTTTAATAGCATCCATTAGGACCATAGAGAAGCCAGGGGGAGCAAGAATAAACCCGATCAGAGGTCGTTTGGATGTTTTACGACCCCGTCTTACCGTTCGTCCCATTTTGGGCATGTGCACAAAAAGTATTCAGAATCTGCTCATTTTTTATCAGCGGCAAGTAGGACAATAGAGAAGCCCGAGGGAGCAAGAACGAATGCGACCAGAGGTCGTTTGGATGTTTTACAACCCCATTGTACCGTTCGTCCTGTAATGAGCATGGGTACAAAAACTACTCAGAATCTGCTCATTTTTTAACAGCAACCAGTAGGACCATAGAGAAGCCCGGGGGAGCTAGAACAAACGCGTTTGGATGTTGTTTAGATGTTTTACGACCCCGGTTTACCGTTAGTCCCGTTTTGAGCATGGGTACAAATATTATTTAGAATCTGCTCATTTTTAACAGCAACCAGTAGGACCATAGAGAAGCGTGAGGGAGCAGGAACGAACGTGATCGGAGGTCGTTTGGATGTTTTACGACCCCATTTTACTGTTAGTCCCTGTTTTGAGCATGGGTACAAATATTATTTAGAATCTGCTCATTTTTTAACAGCAGCCAGTAGGATCACAGAGAAGCGTGAGGGAGCAGGAACGAACGTGATCGGAGGTCGTTTGGATGTTTTACGACCCCGTTTTACCGTTTTAAGCATGGGTACAAAAAGTATTCAGAATCTGCTCATTTTTTAACAGCAGCAAATAAGGCCATAAAGAATCTTGGGAGAGCAAGAACGAACGCGATCGGAGGTCGTTTGGATGTTTTACGACCCCATTGAACCGTTAGTCCCGCTTTGAGCATGGGTACAAAAAGTACTTTGATGCTGCTCATTTTTTAACAGCAACCAGTACGACCATAGAGAAGCCCGGGGGAGCAAGAACAAACGCGATCGGATGTCGTTTGGATGTTTTACGACCCCGTTTTACCGTTCGTCCCGTTTTAAGCATGGGTAGAAAATGTATTCAGAATGTGCTCATTTTTTAATAGCATCCATTAGGACCATAGAGAAGCCAGGGGGAGCAAGAAAAAACCCGATCAGAGGTCGTGTTTGGATGTTTTACAACCCCGTTTTACCGTTCGTCCCGTTTTGGGCATGGGTACAAAAAGTATTCAGAATCTGCTCATTTTCTGATAGCAGCCAGTATGACCATAGAGAAGCGTGCGGGAGCAAGAACGAACGTGATCGGAGGTCATTGGGATGTTTTACGACCCTATTTTACCGTTAGTCCCGTTTTGAGCATGGGTACAAAAACTATTTAGATGGTGCTAATTTTTTAACAGCAGCCAGTACGACCATAGAGAAGCCCGGGAGAGCAAGAACAAATGCGACCGGGGGTTGTTTGGAAGTTTTACAACCCCATTTTACCGTTCGTCCCGTTTTAAGGATGGGTACAAAAAGTATTTAAATGCTGCTCATTTTTTAGCAGCAACCAGTACGACCATAGAGAAGCCCGGGGGAGCAAGAAGAAATGCGATCGGATGTCCTTTGGATGTTTTACAGCCCCGTTTTACCGTTCGTCCCGTTTTAAGCATGGGTACATAAAGTATTCAGAATTTGCTCATTTTTTAAGAGCATCCATTAGGACCATAGAGAAGCCAGGGGGAGCAAGAACAAACCCGATCAGAGGTCGTGTTTGGATGTTTTACGACCCCGTTTTACCGTTCGTCCCGTTTTAAGCATGGGTAGAAAATGTATTCAGAATCTGCTCATTTTTTAATAGCATCCATTAGGACCATAGAGAAGCCAGGGGGAGCAAGAATAAACCCGATCAGAGGTCGTTTGGATGTTTTACGACCCCGTCTTACCGTTCGTCCCATTTTGGGCATGTGCACAAAAAGTATTCAGAATCTGCTCATTTTTTATCAGCGGCAAGTAGGACAATAGAGAAGCCCGAAGGAGCAAGAACGAATGCGACCAGAGGTCGTTTGGATGTTTTACAACCCCATTGTACCGTTCGTCCGGTAACGAGCATGGGTACAAAAACTACTCAGAATCTGCTCATTTTTTAACAGCAACCAGTAGGACCATAGAGAAGCCCGGGGGAGCTAGAACAAACGCGTTTGGATGTTGTTTGGATGTTTTACGACCCCGGTTTACCGTTAGTCCCGTTTTGAGCATGGGTACAAATATTATTTAGAATCTGCTCATTTTTTAACCGCAGCCAGTAGGACCATAGGGAAGCGTGAGGGAGCAGGAACGAACGTGATCGGAGGTCGTTTGGATGTTTTACGACCCCATTTTACTGTTAGTCCTGTTTTGAGCATGGGTACAAATATTATTTAGAATCTGCTCATTTTTTAACAGCAGCCAGTAGGATCACAGAGAAGCGTGAGGGAGCAGGAACGAACGTGATCGGAGGTCGTTTGGATGTTTTACGACCCCGTTTTACCGTTTTAAGCATGGGTACAAAAAGTATTCAGAATCTGCTCATTTTTTAACAGCAGCAAATAGGGCCATAAAGAATCTTGGGAGAGCAAGAACGAACGCGATCGGAGGTCGTTTGGATGTTTTACGACCCCATTGTACCGTTAGTCCCGCTTTGAGCATGGGTACAAAAAGTACTTTGATGCTGCTCATTTTTTAACAGCAACCAGTACGACCATAGAGAAGCCCGGGGGAGCAAGAACAGACGCGATCGGATGTCGTTTGGATGTTTTACGACCCCGTTTTACCGTTCATCCCGTTTTAAGCATGGGTTGAAAATGTATTCAGAATGTGCTCATTTTTTAATAGCATCCATTAGGACCATAGAGAAGCCAGGGGGAGCAAGAAAAAACCCGATCAGAGGTCGTGTTTGGATGTTTTACAACCCCGTTTTACCGTTCGTCCCGTTTTGGGCATGGGTACAAAAAGTATTCAGAATCTGCTCATTTTCTGACAGCAACCAGTATGACCATAGAGAAGCGTGCGGGAGAAAGAACGAACGTGATCGGAGGTCATTGGGATGTTTTACGACCCTATTTTACCGTTAGTCCCGTTTTGAGCATGGGTACAAAAACTATTTAGATGCTGCTTATTTTTTAACAGCAGCCAGTACGACCATAGAGAAGCCCGGGGGAGCAAGAACAAATGCGATCGGGGGTTGTTTGGAAGTTTTATGACCCCGTTTTACCGTTCGTCCTATTTTGAGCATGGGTACAAAAACTACTCAGAATCTGCTCAATTTTTTACAGCATTCAGTAGGACCATAGGAGGTAGAACGGACGCAATCGGATGTCGTTTGGATGTTTTACGACCCCGTTTTACCGTTCGTCCCGTTTTAAGCATGAGTACAAAATGTATTCAGAATCTGCTCTTTTTTTAATAGCATCCATTAGGACAATAGAGATGCCAGGGGGAGCAAGAACAAATACGATCAGAGGTTGTTTGGATGTTTTACGACACCGTTTTACTGTTCGTCCCGTTTTGGGCATGGGTACAAAAAGTATTCAGAATCTGCTCATTTTCTAACAGCTGCCAGTATGACCATAGAGAAGCCCGGGGGAGCAAGAAGAAACGCGATCGGGGGTTGTTTGGATGTTTTACGACCCCGTTTTACCGTTCGTCCCGTTTTAAGCATGGGTACATAAAGTATTCAGAATCTGCTCATTTTTTAATAGCATCCATTAGGACCATAGAGAAGCCAGGGGGAGCAAGAACAAACCCGATCAGAGGTCCTGTTTGGATGTTTGACGACCCCGTTGTACCGTTTGTCCCGTTTTGGGCATGGGTACAAAATAAATTCAGAATCTGCTCATTTTTTAAAAGCAGCCAGTAGGACCATAGAGAAGCGTGGGGGAGCAAGAACGAACGTGATCGTAGGTCGTTTGGATGTTTTACGACCCCGTTTTACCGTTAGTCCAGTTTTGAGCATGGGTACAAAAACTATTTAGGATGCTGCTCATTTTTTAACAGCAACCAGTACGACCATAGAGAAGCCCGGGGAGCAAAAACAAACGCGATCAGATATTGTTTGGAAGTTTTACGACCCCATTTTACCGTTCGTCCCGTTTTAAGGATGGGTACAAAAAGTATTCAGAATCTGCTCATTTTTTAATAGCATCCTGTAGGACCATAGAGAAGCCAGGGGGAGCAAAACAAACGCGATCGGAGGTCGTTTGGATGTTTGACGACCCAGTTGTACCGTTTGTCCCGTTTTGAGCATGGGTACAAATAGTATTCAGAAACTGCTCATTTTTTTAACAGAAGCCAGTAGGACCATTGAGAAGCCCGGGGGAGCAAGAACAGACGCGATCAGAGGTCGTTTGGATGTTTTACGACCCCATTGTACCGTTAGTCCCGTTTTGAGCATGGGTAGAAAATGTCTTCAGAATCTGCTCATTTTTTAATAGCATCCATTAGGACCATAGAGAAGCCAGGGGGAGCAAGAATAAACCAGATCATAGGTCGTTTGGATGTTTTACGACACCGTCTTACCGTTTGTCCCGTTTTGGGCATGGGTACAAAAAGTATTCAGAATCTGCTCATTTTTTATCAGCGGCAAGTAGGACTATAGAGAAGCCCGAGGGAGCAAGAACGAATGCGACCAGAGGTCGTTTGGATGTTTTACAACCCCATTGTACCGTTCATCCTGTTTTGAGCATGGGTACAAAAACTACTCAGAATCTGCTCATTTTTTAACAGCAGCCAGTAGGACCATAGAGAAGCCCGGGGGAGCTAGAACGAACGCGTTTTACTGTTAGTCCCGTTTTGAGCATGGGTAGAAATATTATTCAGAATCTGCTCATTTTTTAACAGCAGCCAGTAGGATCATAGATAAGCGTGAGGGAGTAGGAACGAATGTGATCGGAGGTCGTTTGGATGTTTTACGACCCCGTTTTACCGTTTTAAGCATGGGTACAAAAAGTATTTAGAATCTGCTCATTTTTTAATAGCATCCATTAGGACCATAGAGAAGCCAGGGGGAGCAAGAATAAACCAGATCAGATGTCGTTTGGATGTTTTACGACCCCGTCTTACCGTTTGTCCCGTTTTGGGCATGGGTACAAAAAGTATTCAGAATCTGCTCATTTTTTATCAGCGGCAAGTAGGACTATAGAGAAGCCCGAGGGAGCAAGAACGAATGCGACCAGAGGTCGTTTGGATGTTTTACAACCCCATTGTACCGTTCATCCTGTTTTGAGCATGGGTACAAAAACTACTCAGAATCTGCTCATTTTTTAACAGCAGCCATTAGGACCATAGAGAAGCCCGGGGGAGCTAGAACGAACGCGTTTTACTGTTAGTCCCGTTTTGAGCATGGGTAGAAATATTATTCAGAATCTGCTCATTTTTTAACAACAGCCAGTAGGATCATAGATAAGCGTGAGGGAGCAGGAACGAATGTGATCGGAGGTCGTTTGGATGTTTTACGACCCCGTTTTACCGTTTTAAGCATGGGTACAAAAAGTATTTAGAATCTGCTCATTTTTTCACAACCAGTACGACCATAGAGAAGCCCGGGGGAGCAAGAACTAACGCGATTGGATGTCGTTTGGATGTTTTACGACCCCGTTTTACCGTTCATCCCGTTTTAAGCATGGGTACATAAAGTATTCAGAATCTGCTCATTTTTTAACAGCAGCCAGTAGGACCATAGAGAAGCGTGGGGGAGCAAGAACGAACGTGATCGTAGGTAGTTTGGATGTTTTACGACCCCGTTTTACCTTTAGTCCCGTTTTGAGCATGGGTACAAAAAGTATTTAAATGCTGCTCATTTTTTAACAGCAACCAGTACAGACCATAGAGAAGCCCGGGGAGCAAGAACAAACGCGATCGGATGTCGTTTGGATGTTTTACGACCCCGTTTTACCGTTCGTCCCGTTTTAAGCATGGGTACAAAATGTATTCAGAATCTGCTCATTTTTTAATAGCATCCATTAGGACAATAGAGAAGCCAGGGGGAGCAAGAACAAATACGATCAGAGGTCGTTTGGATGTTTTACGATCCCGTTTTATCGTTCGTCCCGTTTTGGGCATGGGTACAAAAAGTATTTAGAATCTGCTCATTTTCTAACAGCAGCCAGTATGACCATAGAAAAGCGTGAGGGAGCAAGAACGAACGTGATCGGAGGTCGTTTGGATGTTTTACGACCCTATTTTGTCGTTAGTCCCCTTTTGAGATGGGTACAAAAAGTATTCAGAATCTGCTCAGTTTTTAATAGCATCCTGCAGGACCATAAGAAGCCAGGGGGAGCAAAACAAACGCAATCGGAGGTCGTTTGGATGTTTGACGACCCCGTTGTACCGTTTGTCCCGTTTTGAGCATGGGTACAAATAGTATTCAGAAACTGCTCATTTTTTTAACAGAAGCTAGTAGGACCATTGAGAAGTCTGGGGGAGCAAGAATGAACGCGATCAGAGGTCGTTTGGATGTTTTACGACCCCATTGTACCGTTCGTCCCGTTTTGAGCATGGGTACAAAAAGTATTTAAATGCTGCTCATTTTCTAGCAGCAACCAGTACGACCATAGAGAAGCCCGGGGGAGCAAGAAGAAACACGATCGGATGTCCTTTGGATGTTTTACGACCCCGTTTTACTGTTCATCCCGTTTTATGCATGGGTACATAAAGTATTCAAAATCTGCTCATTTTTTAATAGCATCCATTAGGACCATAGAGAAGCCAGGGGGAGCAAAGAACAAACCCGATCAGAGGTCGTGTTCGGATGTTTGACGACCCCGTTGTAATGTTTTTCCCGTTTTGAGCATGGGTACAAAAACTATTTAAATGCTGCTCATTTTTTAACAGCAGCCAGTACGACCCCATTTTACCGTTCGTCCCGTTTTGAGCATGGGTTCAAATACTATTCAGAATCTGCTCATTTTTAATAGCATCCATTAGGACCATAGAGAAGCCAGGGGGAGCAAGAATAAACCAGATCAGATGTCGTTTGGATGTTTTACGACCCCATTTTACCATTCGTCCCGTTTTGAGCATGGGTTCAAATACTATTCAGAATCTGCTCATTTTTAATAGCATCCATTAGGACCATAGAGAAGCCAGGGGGAGCAAGAATAAACCAGATCAGATGTCGTTTGGATGTTTTACGACCCCGTCTTACCGTTTGTCCCGTTTTGGGCATGGGTACAAAAAGTATTCAAAATCTGCTCATTTTTTATCAGCGGCAAGTAGGACTCTAGAGAAGCCCGAGGGAGCAAGAACGAATGCGACCAGAGGTCGTTTGGATGTTTTACAACCCCATTGTACCGTTCATCCTGTTTTGAGCATGGGTACAAAAACTACTCAGAATCTGCTCATTTTTAAACAGCAGCTAGTAGGACCATAGAGAAGCCCGGGGGAGCTAGAACGAACGCGTTTGGATGTCGTTTGGATGTTTTATGACCCCATTTTACCGTTCGTCCCGTTTTGAGCATGGGTTCAAATACTATTAAGAATCTGCTCATTTTTTAATAGCATCCATTAGGACCATAGAGAAGCCAGGGGGAGCAAGAATAAACCAGATCAGATGTCGTTTGGATGTTTTACGACCCCATTTTACCGTTCGTCCCGTTTTGAGCATGGGTTCAAATACTATTCAGAATCTGCTCATTTTTTAATAGCATCCATTAGGACCATAGAGAAGCCAGGGGGAGCAAGAATAAACCAGATCAGATGTCGTTTGGATGTTTTACGACCCCGTCTTACCGTTTGTCCCGTTTTGGGCATGGGTACAAAAAGTATTCAGAATCTGCTCATTTTTTATCAGCGGCAAGTAGGACTATAGAGAAGCCCGAGGGAGCAAGAATGAATGCGACCAGAGGTCGTTTGGATGTTTTACAACCCCATTGTACCGTTCATCCTGTTTTGAGCATGGGTACAAAAACTACTCAGAATCTGCTCATTTTTTAACAGCAGCCAGTAGGACCATAGAGAAGCCCGAGGGAGCTAGAACGAACGCGTTTGGATGTCGTTTGGATGTTTTATGACCACGTTTTACCGTTTGTCCCGTTTTGAGCATGGGTACAAATATTATTTAGAATCTGCTCATATTTTAACAGCAGCCAGTAGGACCATAGGGAAGCGTGTGGGAGCAGGAACGAACGTGATCGGAGGTCGTTTGGATGTTTTACGACCCCGTTTTACTGTTAGTCCCGTTTTGAGCATGGGTATAAATATTATTCAGAATCTGCTCATTTGTTAACAGCAGCCAGTAGGATCATAGAGAAGCGTGAGGGAGCAGGAACGAATGTGATCGGAGGTCGTTTGGATGTTTTACGACCCCGTTTTACCGTTTTAAGCATGGGTACAAAAAGTATTTAGAATCTGCTCATTTTTTAACAGCAGCAAATAGGACCATAAAGAATTTTGTGAGAGCAAGAACGAACACGATCGGAGGTCGTTTGGATGTTTTACGACCCCATTTTACCGTTCATCCCGTTTTGAGCATGGGTACAAATACTATTCAGAATCTGCTCATTTTTTAACAGCAGCCAGTAGGACCATAGAGAAGTGTGGGGGAGCAAGAACGAACGTGGTCGGAGGCCGTTTGGATGTTTTACGACCCCATTGTACCGTTAGTCCCGCTTTGAGCATGGGTAGAAAAAGTAGTTAGATGCTGCTCATTTTTTAACAACAACCAGTACGACCATAGAGAAGCCCGGGGGAGCAAGAACAAACGCGATTGGATGTCGTTTGGATGTTTTACGACCCCGTTTTACCGTTCATCCCGTTTTAAGCATGGGTACATAAAGTATTCAGAATCTGCTCATTTTTTAACAGCAGCCAGTAGGACCATAGAGAAGCGTGGGGGAGCAAGAACGAACGTGATCGTAGGTAGTTTGGATGTTTTACGACCCCGTTTTACCATTCGTCCCGTTTTAAGCATGGGTACAAAATGTATTCAGAATCTGCTCATTTTTTAATAGCATCCATTAGGACAATAGAGAAGCCAGGGGGAGCAAGAACAAATACGATCAGAGGTCGTTTGGATGTTTTACGACCCCGTTTTATCGTTCGTCCCGTTTTGGGCATGGGTACAAAAAGTATTCAGAATCTGCTCATTTTCTAACAGCAGCCAGTATGACCATAGAGAAGCGTGAGGGAGCAAGAACGAACGTGATCGGAGGTCGTTTGGATGTTTTACGACCCTATTTTGTCGTTAGTCCCCTTTTGAGATGGGTACAAAAAGTATTCAGAATCTGCTCAGTTTTTAATAGCATCCTGTAGGGCCATAAGAAGCCAGGGGGAGCAAAACAAACGCGATCGGAGGTCGTTTGGATGTTTGACGACCCCGTTGTACCGTTTGTCCCGTTTTGAGCATGGCTACAAATAGTATTCAGAAACTGCTCATTTTTTTAACAGAAGCTAGTAGGACCATTGAGAAGTCCGGGGGAGCAAGAATGAACGCGATCAGAGGTCGTTTGGATGTTTTACGACCCCATTGTACCGTTCGTCCCGTTTTGAGCATGGGTACAAAAAGTATTTAAATGCTGCTCATTTTCTAGCAGCAACCAGTACGACCATAAAGAAGCCCGGGGGAGCAAAAAGAAACACGATCGGATGTCCTTTGGATGTTTTACGACCCCGTTTTACTGTTCATCCCGTTTTATGCATGGGTACATAAAGTATTCAGAATCTGCTCATTTTTTAATAGCATCCATTAGGACCATAGAGAAGCCAGGGGGAGCAAGAACAAACCCGATCAGAGGTCGTGTTTGGATGTTTTACAACCCCGTTTTACCGTTCGTCCCGTTTTGGGCATGGGTACAAAAAGTATTCAAAATCTGCTCATTTTCTAACAGCAGCCAGTACGACCATAGAGAAGCCCGGGGGAGCAAAAACAAATGCGATCGGATGTTGTTTGGAAGTTTTACGACCCCGTTTTACCGTTCTTCCCGTTTTAAGTATGGGTACAAAAAGTATTCAGAATCTGCTCATTTATTTACAGCAGCCAGTAGGACCATAGAGAATCCTGGGGGAGGTAGAACGAACGCGATCGGATGTCGTTTGGATGTTTTACGACACCGTTTTACCGTTCGTCCCGTTTTGAGCGTGGGTACATAAAGTATTCAGAATCTGCTCATTTTTTAACAGCAGCCACTACGACCATAGAAAAGCCCGGAGAGAAAACAAACGCGAATGTTGTTTTGAAGTTTTACGACCCTGTTTTACCGTTCGTCCCGTTTTAAGCATGGGTACAAAAAGTATTTAGAATCTGCTCATTTTTTAATAGCATCCTGTAGGACCATAGAGAAGCCTGGGTCTGTCAGACAACCACAAGACCATCTCAGTTCCGCAAGGGTTCTGAGAACGATCATCCGCTACACCGAGATCTGATCCAGATCATGAATGCTGCTAGTCACGCTCTGGTCTCATGGTCATGGTTCATCCACCAGACTTGGTTTCTCGTCTCCTTAGAACTCAAGGATACAGAGGTACGAGCCTATAGAACAGATCCTGTTCAAGTAAGGTCGTGACCATAGAGAAGCCTGGGGGAGCAAAACAAACGCGATCCGAGGTCGTTTTGATGTTTGACGACCCACTTGTACCGTTTGTCCCATTTTGAGCATGGGTACAAAAACTATTCAGAAACTGCTCATTTTTTAACAGCAGCCAGTATGACAACAGAGAAGCCCGGGGGACCAAGAACAAACGCGATCGGATGTCGTTTGGATGTTTTACGACCCCGTTTTACCCTAAGTCCCGTTTTAAGCATGGGTACAAAAAGTATTCAGAATCTGCTCATTTTTTAACAGCAGCCAGTAGGACCATAGAGAAGTGTGGGGGAGCAAGAACGAACGTGGTCGGAGGTCGTTTGGATGTTTTAGGAGCCTGTTTTACCGTTAGTCCCGTTTTGAGCATGGGTATAAAAACTATTTAGATGCTGCTCATTTTTTAACAGCAGCTAGTACGACCATAGAGAAGCCCGGGGGAGCAAAAACAAACGCCATCGGATGTCGTTTGGAAATTTTACGACCCCGTTTTAAGCATGAGTACAAAAAGTATTCAGAATCTTCTCATTTTTTAATAGCATCTTGTAGGACCATAGAGAAGCTAGGGGGAGCAAAACAAACGCGATTAGAGGTCGTTTGGATGTTTGACGACCCCGTTGTACCGTTTGTCCCGTTTTGAGCATGGGTACAAATAGTATTCAGAAACTGCTCATTTTTTTAACAGAAGCCAGTAGGACCATTGAGAAGCCCGGGGAGCAAGAACGAACGCGATCAGAGGTCGTTTGGATGTTTTACGACCCCATTGTACCGTTCGTCCTGTTTTGAGCAAGGGTACAAAAACTACTCTGAAACTGCTCATTATTTAACAGCGTCCAGTAAGACCATAGAGAAATTGCCAAGTTCCTTTGAATGAGACATTGCCATCAGGTGAGTGTTTCCATACAATTTGATCTTTCCTTTCATTGATGTTGATTAGTCTGATCTCTGCTTGCTGCTCTTTGGAAAGCACCTTTTCCAAAAGCTCCCATTTCCATCCATTTTTTCCCCAGAAGTCTTTAACTTTGGTTCTACTTTGATTAGATATATCAATTGGTCCTAAAGGCAGCTAGTAGTCCACCCAGAAGTCCACCTCTCCTTCTCCAATGATCCAACCTATAATTAATTTATATCCAGGTCCCTCATGCTATAGCTTGCTCAGCTTTGCCTCTCCTTCTGCAATGATCCCACCGATAGCTTGCTCAGCTTTGCCTCTAATCTCTGTACGATTTTTAAATGTTTTAGAGTGATCTTTGTGAAGCTTTGCTTTACTAGGGTGTCTAAGCCTGCAGTACTTGGCTGTCATATATTTACTCCACAAATTGATCCCCGCTCTAATTCTGTACCATGCTTTACTACTAGCCACCTCATAAATAACATCCAGGTCCCTCATGCTAATTCCACCTTCTTCATATGGGAAGCATAAAGCTTTCCAGCTACACCATTGAACCCCATCTCCCCAAAAGAAATTTGTTCAACAGTTTGTCAATTTTATCCTTAACTTTGATTGGCATCTTGTGTATGTGAAGGATATAGGTAGGAAGGGTGGATAGCACAGACTGAAGCAGGATGATTTTGCCTCCAAAGGACATAATTTTGTGATCCCAGTCAGCAATTTTCCCTTTAAGGGCATCCAGTAAGTTATCAAACAACAGACTTGGTTTCCTTCCTTTGTATATAGGTACTCCCAGATATATGAAAGGGAGTTTTTCTTTTTTGAAACATGTTTGCTTGAGGATGAGTTTAGCCCTAGGTTCAGACATTTTATTTGGTAAAATGCAGGAGCTCTTTGCTCTGTTAATCACCTAGCCAGAGACTTCTTGGTAGTGGTCCAAGAATGTGGTGATTTTGGAGATGGATGATTTAGCTCCATTACAGAATATGAGACAATCATCTGCAAAAGCCAAAACTGGTATGGACACATTACTTATAGAGTAATAGGCAGCTTCCATATGTTTTGATATAATTGCATAGAGCTCCCTAATAAGATATTCTTCAGCAATTATAAAAAGGCCAGGAGAAAGAGGATCCCCTTGCCTCACACCCTTAGTAGACTTGAAGAAACCATGCCTTTCCCCATTAATGAGAATAGAGAACCATGAATAATTAATGCAGCTGTTCAAGCCTCTGGGAATGTTGTTTCCAGCAAAGAATGGACAAACAGCCATATACACCTCCTTTGAAATGATGTCCCAGAAATGTTGATAGAAGCATCCATTGAATCCATCTGTCCCAGCTACACTATTTGCATTCAACTCAAAAACAGCCTCCTTCACCTCCTTCACCAGCTTTGGTATGTGATTCTGTAAGTCTCCCTCCTCAATATTCTTCTCATTTCCTGTGAAGATATTCTGGAAATGTTTGATACCAAAATGACATATATCCTCTTTAGCTGTGATCCAGATTCCTTCATCCAGGATTCCTTTAATAGCCCTTCTCCTATGTTTTTTCTTTATGATAGAATGAAAGAATGTTGTGGATCTATCCCCCTCAGCCATCCATTTCACTCCTGCTTTTTGTGCTAAGAATTCCTCCTGAATTGCCAATTGCAGCAATAACTGATCATGAGCCTCCTTAAGGGCAGGCTTGTCAGATGAAGACCCTGAAGCAACAAAGTTGGATTCACAAATAAGCACCAGCTCCTCTGCAGATTCCACCAGAGAGGTAACATTGCCGAATTGATCTTTGTTCCACTATTTAAGAGTTGTCTTTAATTCCTTGAGCTTAATCTGCAGTGACAACATAGGCTCCTTGTACACTGGTCTATTCCACACCTCTGTTATAAGTGGGGCCAGAGTGTCATTCTTTCTCCACATGTTCTGGAATTTAAAAGATCCTTTTGGAGTATCTTTGGGAACAACAAGTGATATCAATAATGGTGAGTGGTCAGATGTGGTCCTTGCCAGATGTCTAACAGTAATCATTGAAAAAGCTTCCCAACAATCCTGGTCACACAAGAGCCTGTCCAGCCTGGAGAAAACAGTGTCATTGGTTCTAGTAAATACAGTCCCTACAAAGCCTACATCCACCAATTTACAATCTTGTATACATCTGTTGAAATCCTTCATAGAAGTAGTATCTGTAGATAATGCTCTTATTTGTTCTTTCCTTATGTGTAATAACATTAAAATCTCCCATTACCATCCATGGCCTGGATGTATGGGCCAAATCAGTGAGCTGAGACCAAAGAGATCTCCTATCATTAGTTTTGCTAGCTGCATACACCACTCTAACAAAAACATGAGATTGCTTTGCTACATCCTGCACATCCACATGTATAAACTGGGCCTCATCAACTAACATAGTAACTATATAAGAATGGTTCCAGAATAACCATATCTTGCCATTACAATTAAACATACAATGACTAAATCTAAGAATCTTTTTATACTTTTCAATTCGGAGAATTACAAAACATTGGTTCATGCAAGGCTAACAAATCAATTTTGTGTGTTCTCACCAAGATTTTAATTCTCCTCCACGTGGGTAAATTCCCAATCCCACGCAGGTTCCAACATAGTAAATTATTCGTCATGGAGGAAACTAGTTTCCTCACTTTCCTCAATAGTAATAATCTCCTTACCGTTGTTACATAAGTTAGCCAGAGTACCTTCGGAGAATGTTTCAAGAATACCCTCCAAGTCTTCCAACAGCTCCCCATCTTCCATACCAGTATCACAATCCACCACTAAAGGTGGTTCCTCAATTGGGGCTGGTGACATCTATGCATTTTGAGCTTCCTTTTGTGCTTCCACCAGAGGTCCAAATGAGTTGGCCACATGAGTAGTAGAGGAGCAGGGTTTCATGAGAAATGTAGTCTTCCCAAATATGTTTCTCTTTGCAACTGGAACTTCCGTATATTTGCTCTGACTGTGCTATCTTTTACCTCTTGGATACGGGCTCCTCCTGTAATTATTGGAGTGTTGAGGCTCAAATTTTGTCTGCTCTTGTTGGGGTGGGGCAACAACATGGGCAGCTTCCTTAAGAGTAGGCAATGGTCCCTCTCTCACAACTGACAGCTACAGGGTATATTTGGACGCCCCACATGTTTGCATTTCATGCAATAAAGCGGAACCACATCATATTCAACAGGTTGAAGAAATGAGATGGATCGACTGGGGTCTTTTTTATCCACAAAGGCCACTCGAGTTTTGTCCAATTTAGGCTTGGTTAGGTCTAGAGCCACCAGCACCGAAGCTTTACCTAACTTTACCCTATTCATGTTGCGGGATTTGAACCTTATGGGGTGCCTATAGAGTTTGCAATGTTAGCAAGGGCCACTTCATTGTATAAAAACAATGGCAGCTTTGGGAAGTGAACCCAAGCAGGACGTAGGGGAGATTCAATCTTTGGGTCGAATTCCGGTGTCATTAAGAACATTCTCATCATGTACTTCTGCACATACCATGAGTGAGGTACCTAAAGCTTGTTCATGTCCTCTATAGACTTGCACTCAATGAAAATGTGAGCATCGTAGTAGACCGAGAAATTATACTCACCTTTGAGCTTGAGGGAATGAAAGAATTCTCGAAGCAAGCTCAATGGTGGTCTCCCATTCAATAATTTCCCCATCACCACATGGTCCATCTTCTTCAAGAAGTCGTCTCTGTCTTCCATGGTGAATTGTACGGACGGGTAACCTTCATGTACTGAAATGGGGCGAAGATCGGTAATGGTGCAGTCGAACATGGGGTAAGCTATGGTGCTGGAAGAAGCTGCCTTGGAGGATAGGATGGTTTCATGGGTGGATCTACAGTAACATTCATGGTAGGTAGAGCTGACGTCATGGGGATTTTTATGGTGTTGTGGGAGTTATCTGTGGTTGTTTTCAACCCTCCTTCAGTGGGAAGAAGGTGATTCTCCACCCCCTCTTGAGGAAGAGATGGGTGGCTGTCTTCATCCCCGGCCATGGAAGTACCGGAGGTTGAAGAACAAGCGAGCTCGCAGAATCGCCCTAAAAATCGCCAAAGCCGAGAATTTCAAAAAATGTTTTTGATGAAAATGAAAAATAACATGATCAGAGGTCGTTTTGATGTTTTACGACCCCGTTTTACCGTTCGTCTGTTTTGGGCATGGGTACAAAAAGTATTCAGAATCAGCTCATTTTTTAACAGCATCAAATAGGACCATAGAGAATCTTGGGGGAGCAAGAACGAACGCGATCGGAGGTCTTTTGGATGGTTTACGACCCCGTTTTACCGATAGTCCCGTTTTGAGCATGGGTACAAATATTATTCAGAATCTGCTCATTTTTCACAGCAGCCAGTAGGACCATAGAGAAGCTATAGGAGCAAGAACAAACCCGATCAGACGTTGTTTGGATGTTTTACGACCCCGTTTTACCATCCGTCTGTTTTGGGCATGGGTACAAAAAGTATTCAGAATCTGCTCATTTTTTAATAGCATCCTGTAGGACCATAGAGAAGCTAGGGGGAGTAAAACAAATGCGATCGGAGGTCGTTTGGATGTTTGACGACCCCGTTGTACCGTTCGTCTGTTTTGGGCATGGGTACAAAAAGTATTCAGAATCTGCTCATTTTTTAACAGCAGCAAATAGGACCATAGAGAATCTTGGGGGAGCAAGAACGAACACGATCGGAGGTCGTTTGGATGTTTTACGACCCCTTTTACCGTTAGTCCCGTTTTGGGCATGGGTACAAATATTATTCAGAACCTGCTCATTTCTCACAGCAGCCAGTAGGACCATAGAGAAGCTATAGGAGCAAGAACAAACCCGATCAGACGTCGTTTGGATGTTTTACGACCCCGTTTTACCGTTCGTCTGTTTTGGGCATGGGTACAAAAGGTATTCAGAATCTGCTCATTTTTTAATAGCATCCTGTAAGACCATAGAGAAGCTAGGGGAGCAAAACAAACGCGATAGGAGGTCGTTTGGATATTTGACGACCCCGTTCTACCTTTTGTCCCGTTTTGAGCATGGGTACAGATAGTATTCAGAAACTGCTCATTTTTTTAACAGAAGCCAGTAGGACCATTGAGAAGACCGGGGGAGCAAGAACGAACGCGATCAGAGGTCGTTTGGATGTTTTACGACCCCATTGTACCGTTCGTCCTGTTTTGAGCAAGGGTACAAAAACTACTCTGAAACTGCTCATTATTTAACAGCATCCAGTAGGACCATAGAGAAGCCAGGGGGAGCTAGAACAAACATGATCAGAGGTCATTTTTTTTCCTCGATAACCTTGCAAATGCAAGGGTTGCGTGTTAAAAATGGGTCAAAAAAGCAAAGGAAAATAAGTTTTGGGGTCAAAATGAACACGCTACAAAATGACCCCTATAAAAGGAAGACAAAACTAATTACAATCATTCACTAATACAAACAGCCACAATTAGTGTTAAGGAACCCTATTAGCATTACAAACATATGGGACATCTTCTGCTTCAAGTTGGATGATGGCCCAAAGTTGATTGGAAGCATTTGCATGATTCCAGTGAATGCTACCCTCTCTTCCTCTAGCATATTTGGCCACAAAGTCAGCCGCTGCATTCTGCTCCCTGTGAATGTGGATCAATGAAGATTGGCTTGATTTCAGGAAGATTCGAGCTTTGTGCAGCAAGGTAATGAATTTCCAGTGTCCTTTCTTTTGATGAATCATTGTAGTCATTTGCATGGAGTCCGATTCAATAAAGAGAGATTGAAATCCCTGGTCAATGCTCCACTGTAGAAGGTTGACCATCGCCATTAATTCAGTGTGTAGAGGATCTGATGCCTGTACACGATTGCCTGTAGCATGGATTAATTTACCATATGCATCTCTAATTGTTCCCCCAATGGCTGCAATGTTATCTTTATAGGATCCGTCAATATTAAGTTTGAATCTTCCTGAAGGTGGTTTAATCCATCTAAGAATAATCAGAGGTCGTTTGGATGTTTTACGACCCCGTTTTACCGTTCGTCTGTTTTGGGCATGGCTACAAAAATTATTCAGAATCTGCTCATTTTTTAACAGCAGCAAATAGGACCATAGAGAATCTTGGGGAGCAAGAACGAACGCGATCGGAGGTCGTTTGGATGTTTTACGACCCCGTTTTACCGTTAGTCCCGTTTTGAGCATGGGTGCAAATATTATTCAGAATCTGCTCGTTTTTCACAGCAGCCAGTAGGACCATAGAGAAGCTATATGAGCAAGAACAAACCCGATCAGGCGTCGTTTGGATGTTTTACGACCCCGTTTTACCGTTCGTCTGTTTTGGGCATGGGTACAAAAGGTATTAAGAATCTGCTCATTTTTTAATAGCATCCTGTAGGACCATAGAGAAGGTAGGGGGAGCAAAACAAACGCGATCGGAGGTCGTTTGGATGTTTGACGACCCCGTTGTACCGTTTGTCCCGTTTTGAGCATGGGTACAAATAGTATTCAGAAACTGCTCATTTTTTTAACAGAAGCCAGTAGGACCATTGAGAAGCCTGGGGGAGCAAGAACGAACGCGATCAGAGATCGTTTGGATGTTTTACGACCCCATTGTACCGTTCATCCCGTTTTGAGCATGGGCACAAAAACTACTCTGAATCTGCTCATTATTTAACAGTATCCAGTATTACCATAGACAAGCCAAGGGGAGCAAGAACAAACATGATCAGAGGTCGTTTGGATGTTTTACGACCCCGTTTTACCATTCGTCTGTTTTGGGCATGGGTACCAAAACTACTCAAAATCTGCTCATTTTTTAACAGCAGCCAGTAGGACCATAGAGAAGCCCGGGGGAGCTAGAACGAACGCGATCAGATGTCGTTTGGATGTTTTACGACACCGTTGTAGCGTTCGTCCCGTTTTGAGCATGGGTACATAAAGTATTCAGAATCTGCTCATTTTTTAACCTCAGCCAGTAAGACCATATGTGGAGGCAGTCACTGGTTTCTAGCATAGGATGATTGGGTAGTGCATAGTTCAGACCCAACAACATTGACTTCCTGCGTACCATGGAGCAGAGATACATTATTTACGACCCTGTTTTACCGTTATGCCCGTTTTGACCATGGGTCCAAAAAGCATTCAGAATCTGCTCATTTTTTAAAAGCAGCCAGTACGACCGTAGAGAAGCCCGGGGGAGCAAAACAAACGCAATCGGATGTCGTTTGGAAGTTTTACGACCCCGTTTTACCGTTCGTCTCGTTTTAAGCATGGGTACAATAGTATTCAGAATCTGCTCATTTTTTTAACAGCAGCAAAAAGAGATCATAGAGAAGCTAGGGGGAACAAGAACGAACGCGATCAGAGGTCGTTTGGATGTTTTGCGACCCCATTGTACCGTTCGTCCTGTTTTGAGCATGGGTACACAAAGTACTCAGAATCTGCTCATTTTTTAACAGCAGCCAGTAAGACTATAGAGAAGTGTGGGGGAGTAAGAACGAACGTGGTCGGTGGTCGTTTGGAGGTTTTATGACCCCATTGTACCGTTAGTCCCATTTTGAGCATGAGTACAAATAGTATATAGATGTTGCTCATTTTTTAACAGCAACCAGTACGACCATAGAGAAGCCCGGGGGAGTAACAACAAACGCGACCGGAAGTCGTTTAAATGTTTTGCGACGCCGTTTTACCGTTCGTCCCGTTCGTCCTGTTTTGAGCATGGGTACCAAAAGTAATCAGAATCTGCTCATTTTTTGACACCAGCCAGTAGGACGATAGAGAAGCCCGGGAAGCAAGAACGAACGCGATCGGAGGTCGTTTGGATGTTTTACGACCCCATTTTACCGTTAGTCCCGTTTTGAGCATGGGTACAAATATTATACAGAATCTGCTCAGTTTTTAACAGCAGCCAGTAGGACCATAGAGAAGCTTGGGGGAGCAAGAACGAACGTGATCGGACGACCAAAAGGATTCAGAATCTGCTCATTTTTTAACAGCAGCAAATAGGACCATAAAGAATCTTTCGAGAGCAAGAACGAACGCGATCGGAGATCGTTTGGATGTTTTGGGCATGGGTACAAAAAGTATTCAGAAACTGCTCATTTTTTAACAGCAGCCAGTACGACCATAGAGAAGCCCGGGGGAGCAAAAACAAACAAGATCGGATGTCGTTTGGAAGTTTTACGACCCCGTTTTACCGTTAGTCCCGTTTTTAGCATGGGTACAAATATTATACAGAATCTGCTCATTTTTTAACAGCAGCCAGTAGGACCATAGAGAAGTGTGGGGGACCAAGAACAAACGCGATTGGATGTCGTTTGGATGTTTTACGACCCCGTTTTACCGTTCGTCCCGTTTTGGGCATGGGTACAAAAAGTATTCAGAATTTGCTCATTTTTTAACAGCAGCCAGTAGGACCATAGAGAAGCCCGGGGGAGCAAGAACGAATGCGATCAGAGGTCGTTTGGATGTTTTACAACCCCATTGTACCGTTAGTCCCGTTTTGAGCATGGGTACAAAAACTATTTAGATGCTGCTCATTTTTTTACAGCAACCAGTATGACAATAGAGAAGCCCGGGGGACCAAGAACAAACGCGATCGCATGTCGTTTGGATGTTTGACGACCCCGTTGTACCGTTTGTCCCGTTTTGAGCATGGGTACAAATATTATTCAGAAACTGCTCATTTTTTTAACAGAAGCCAGTAGGACCATTGAGAAGCCCGGGGGAGCAACAACAAAAGCGATCGGATGTCGTTTGGATGTTTTAAGACCCCATTGTACCGTTCGTCCTGTTTTGAGCATGCGTACAAAAAGTATTCAGAATCTGCTCATTTTTTAACACCAGCCGGTAGGACCATAGAGAAGCCCGGGGAGCAAGAACGAACGCGATCGGAGGTCGTTTGGATGGTTTACGACCCCGTTTTATCGTTAGTCCCGTTTTGAGCATGGGTAGAAAAACTATTTAGATGCTGCTCATTTTTTAACAGCAGCCAGTACGAAAACAGAGAAGCCCGGGGGACCAAGAACAAACGCGATCGGATGTCGTTTGGATATTTTACGACCCCGTTTTACCGTTCGTCCCGTTTTAAGCATGGGTACAAAAGGTATTCAGAATCTGCTGATTTTTTAACAGCAGCAAATAGGACCATAAAGAATCTTGGGAGAGCATAACGAACGCGATCGGAGGTCGTTTGGATGTTTTACGACCCCGTTTTACCGTTTTGGGCATGGGTACAAAAAGTATTCAGAATCTGCTCATTTTTTATCAGCGGCAAGTAGGACCATAGTGATGCCCGGGGGAGCTAGAACGAACGCAATTGGATGTCGTTTGGATGTTTTACGACCCCGTTTTACCATTCGTCTTTTTTAGGCATGGGTACAAAAAGTATTCAGAATCTGCTCATTTTTTAACAGCAGCCAATAGGACCATAGAGAATCTTGGGAGAGCAAGAACGAACGCGATCGGAGGTCGTTTGGATATTTTACGACCCCATTTTACCGTTAGTCCCGTTTTGAGCATGGGTACAAATGTTATTCAGAATCTGCTCATTTTTTAACAGCAGCCAGTAGGACCATAGGGAAGCGTGAGGGAGCAGGAACGAACGTGATCGGAGGTCGTTTGGATGTTTTACGACCCCGTTTTACCGTTAGTCCCCTTTTGAGCATGGGTACAAATATTATTCAGAATCTGCTTATTTTTTAACACCAGCCAGTAGGACCATAGAGAAGCGGGAGGGAGCAGAAACGAACGTGATCGGAGGTCATTTTGATGTTTTACGACCACATTTTACCCTAAGTCCCGTTTTAAGCATGGGTACAAAAAGTATTCAGAATCTGCTCAGTTTTTAACAGCAGCAAATGGGACCATAAAGAATCTTGGGAGAGCAATAATGAACGCGATCGGAGGTCGTTTGGATGTTTTACGACCCCGTTTTACCATTCGTCTGTTTCAGGCATGGGTACAAAAAGTATTCAGAATCTGCTCATTTTTTAACAGCAGCCAATAGGACCATAGAGAATCTTGGGAGAGCAAGAACGAACGCGGTCGGAGGTCGTTTGGATGTTTTACGACCCCGTTTTACCGTTAGTCCCATTTTGAGCATGGGTACAAATATTATTCAGAATCTGCTCATTTTTGAACAGCAGCCAGTAGGACCATAGGGAAGCGTGAGGGAGCAGAAACGAACGTGATCGAAGGTCGTTTTGATGTTTTACGACCACATTTTACCCTAAGTCCCGTTTTAAGCATGGGTAGAAAAAGTATTCAGAATCTGCTCATTTTTTAACAGCAGCAAATGGGACCATAAAGAGTCTTGGGAGAGCAAGAACGAACGCGGTCGGATGTCGTTTGGATGTTTTACGACCCCGTTTTACCATTAGTCCCGTTTTAAGCATGGGTACAAATATTATTCAGAATCTGCTCATTTTTTAACAGCAGCCAGTAGGAATATAGACTAGCGTGATGCAGCAGGAACGAATGGGATCGGAGGTCATTTGGATGTTTTACAACCCTGTTTTACCGTTCGTCCCGTTTTGAGCATGGGTACAAAAACTGTTTAGATACTGCTCATTTTTTAACAGCAGCCAATACGACCATGGAGAAGCCCGGGGGAGCAAAAACAAACGCGATCGGATGTTGTTTGGAAGTTTTACGACCCCAGTTTACCGCTCGTCCCGTTTTAAGGATGGGTACAAAAAGTATTCAGAATCTGCTCATTTTTTAATAGCATCCTGTAGGACCATAGAGAAGCCAGGGGGAGCAAGAATGAACGCGAGCAGAGGTTGTTTGGATGTTTTACGACCCCATTGTACGGTTCGTCCTATTTTGAGCATGGGTACAAAAAGTATTTAAGTGTTGCTCATTTTTTAACAGCAACCAGTACGACCATAGAGAAGCCCGGGGGAGCAAGAACAAACGCGATCGGATGTCGTTTGGATGTTTTACGACCCCATTTTACCGTTCGTCCCGTTTTAAGCATGGGTACATAAAGTATTCAGAATCTGCTCATTTTTTAATAGCATCCATTAGGACCATAGAGAAGCCAGAGGGAGCAAGAACAAACCCGATCAGAGGTCGTGTTTGGATGTTTGACGACCCCGTTGTGCTGTTTGTCCCGTTTTGAGCATGGGTAGAAAAACTATTTAGATGCTGCTCATTTTTTAACAGCAGCCAGTACGAAAACAGAGAAGCCCGGGGGACCAAGAACAAACGCGATCGGATGTCGTTTGGATATTTTACGACCCCGTTTTACCGTTCGTCCCGTTTTAAGCATGGGTACAAAAGGTATTTAGAATCTGCTGATTTTTTAACAGCAGCAAATAGGACCATAAAGAATCTTGGGAGAGCATAACGAACGCGATCGGAGGTCGTTTGGATGTTTTACGACCCCGTTTTACCGTTTTGGGCATGGGTACAAAAAGTATTCAGAATCTGCTCATTTTTTATCAGCGGCAAGTAGGACCATAGTGATGCCCGGGGGAGCTAGAACGAACGCAATTGGATGTCGTTTGGATGTTTTACGACCCCGTTTTACCATTCGTCTTTTTTAGGCATGGGTACAAAAAGTATTCAGAATCTGCTCATTTTTTAACAGCAGCCAATAGGACCATAGAGAATCTTGGGAGAGCAAGAACGAACGCGATCGGAGGTCGTTTGGATATTTTACGACCCCATTTTACCGTTAGTCCCGTTTTGAGCATGGGTACAAATGTTATTCAGAATCTGCTCATTTTTTAACAGCAGCCAGTAGGACCATAGGGAAGCGTGAGGGAGCAGGAACGAACGTGATCGGAGGTCGTTTGGATGTTTTACGACCCCGTTTTACCGTTAGTCCCCTTTTGAGCATGGGTACAAATATTATTCAGAATCTGCTTATTTTTTAACACCAGCCAGTAGGACCATAGAGAAGCGGGAGGGAGCAGAAACGAACGTGATCGGAGGTCATTTTGATGTTTTACGACCACATTTTACCCTAAGTCCCGTTTTAAGCATGGGTACAAAAAGTATTCAGAATCTGCTCAGTTTTTAACAGCAGCAAATGGGACCATAAAGAATCTTGGGAGAGCAATAATGAACGCGATCGGAGGTCGTTTGGATGTTTTACGACCCCGTTTTACCATTCGTCTGTTTCAGGCATGGGTACAAAAAGTATTCAGAATCTGCTCATTTTTTAACAGCAGCCAATAGGACCATAGAGAATCTTGGGAGAGCAAGAACGAACGCGGTCGGAGGTCGTTTGGATGTTTTACGACCCCGTTTTACCGTTAGTCCCATTTTGAGCATGGGTACAAATATTATTCAGAATCTGCTCATTTTTGAACAGCAGCCAGTAGGACCATAGGGAAGCGTGAGGGAGCAGAAACGAACGTGATCGAAGGTCGTTTTGATGTTTTACGACCACATTTTACCCTAAGTCCCGTTTTAAGCATGGGTAGAAAAAGTATTCAGAATCTGCTCATTTTTTAACAGCAGCAAATGGGACCATAAAGAGTCTTGGGAGAGCAAGAACGAACGCGGTCGGATGTCGTTTGGATGTTTTACGACCCCGTTTTACCATTAGTCCCGTTTTAAGCATGGGTACAAATATTATTCAGAATCTGCTCATTTTTTAACAGCAGCCAGTAGGAATATAGACTAGCGTGATGCAGCAGGAACGAATGGGATCGGAGGTCATTTGGATGTTTTACAACCCTGTTTTACCGTTCGTCCCGTTTTGAGCATGGGTACAAAAACTGTTTAGATACTGCTCATTTTTTAACAGCAGCCAATACGACCATGGAGAAGCCCGGGGGAGCAAAAACAAACGCGATCGGATGTTGTTTGGAAGTTTTACGACCCCAGTTTACCGCTCGTCCCGTTTTAAGGATGGGTACAAAAAGTATTCAGAATCTGCTCATTTTTTAATAGCATCCTGTAGGACCATAGAGAAGCCAGGGGGAGCAAGAATGAACGCGAGCAGAGGTTGTTTGGATGTTTTACGACCCCATTGTACGGTTCGTCCTATTTTGAGCATGGGTACAAAAAGTATTTAAGTGTTGCTCATTTTTTAACAGCAACCTGTACGACCATAGAGAAGCCCGGGGGAGCAAGAACAAACGCGATCGGATGTCGTTTGGATGTTTTACGACCCCATTTTACCGTTCGTCCCGTTTTAAGCATGGGTACATAAAGTATTCAGAATCTGCTCATTTTTTAATAGCATCCATTAGGACCATAGAGAAGCCAGAGGGAGCAAGAACAAACCCGATCAGAGGTCGTGTTTGGATGTTTGACGACCCCGTTGTGCTGTTTGTCCCGTTTTGAGCATGGGTACAAAAACTATTTAGATGCCGCTCATGTTTTAACAGCAGCCAGTACGACAATAGAGAAGCCAGGGGGACCAAGTACAAACGCGATCGGATGTCGTTTGGATGTTTTACGTACCCCGTTTTACCGTTCGTCCCGTTTTGGGCATGGGTACAAAAAGTATTCAGAATCTGCTCATTTTTTAACAGCAGCCAGTAGGACCATAGAGAAGCGTGGGGGAGCAAGAACGAACGTGATCGTAGGTCGTTTGGATGTTTTACGACCCCGTTTTACCGTTAGTCCAGTTTTGAGCATGGGTATAAAAACTATTTCGATGTTGCTCATTTTTTAACAACAGCCAGTACGAAAATTGAGAAGCCCGGGGGAACAAGAACAAACGCGATCGGATGTCGTTTGGATGTTTTACGATCCCGTTTTACCGTTCGTCCCGTTTTAAGCATGGGTACATAAAGTATTCATAATCTGCTCATTTTTTAACACCAGCCAGTAGGACCATAGAGAAGCCCGGGGAGCAAGAACAAACACGACCGGATGTCGTTTGGATGTTTTACCGTTACTCCTGTTTTGAGCACTGGTACAAATACTATTCAGAATCTGCTCATTTTTTTACAGCAGCCAGTACGACAATAGAGAAGCGAGGGGGAGCAAGAACAAACGCGATCGGATGTCGTTTGGACGTTTGACGACCCCGTTGTACCGTTTGTCCCGTTTTGAGCATGGGTACAAATAGTATTCAGAAACTGCTCATTTTTTTAACAGAAGCCAGTAGGACCATTGAGAAGCCCGGGGGAGCAAGAACAAACGCAACTGGATGTCGTTTGGATGTTTTACGACCCCATTGTACCGTTCGTCCTGTTTTGAGCATGGGTACAAAAAGTATTCAGAATGTGCTCATTTTTTTACACCAGCCAGTAGGACCATAGAGAAGCCCGGGGAGCATGAACGAACGCGATCGCAGGCGTTTAGATGTTTTACGACCCCATTTTACCGTTACTCCCGTTTTGAGCATGGGTACAAATACTATTCCAAATCTGCTCATTTTTTAACGGCAGCAAATAGGACCATAAAGAATCTTGGGAGAGCAAGAACGAACGCGATAGGAGGTCGTTTGGATGTTTTACGACCTCGTTTTACCATTCGATTGTTTTAGGCATGGGTACAAAAAGTATTCAGAATCTGCTCATTTTTTAACAGCAGCCAATACGACCATTAAGAATCTTGGGAGAGCAAGAACGAACGCGGTCGGAGGTCGTTTGGATGTTTTACGACCCCGTTTTATCGTTAGTCCCGTTTTGAGCATGGGTACAAATATTATTCAGAATCTGCTCATTTTTTCACAGCAGCCAGTAGGAATATAGACTAGCGTGAGGGAGCAGGAACGAAAGTGATCGGAGGTCGTTTGGATGTTTTACAACCCTGTTTTACCGTTCGTCCCGTTTTGAGCATGGGTACAAAACCTGTTTAGATACTGCTCATTTTTTAACAGCAGCCAGTACGACCATAGAGAAGCCCGGGGAGCAAGAACGAACGCTATCGGAGGTCGTTTGGATGTTTTACGACCCCATTTTACCGTTAGTCCCGTTTTGAGCATGGGTACAAATATTATACAGAATCTGCTCATTTTTTTAACAGCAGCCAGTAGAACCATAGAGAAGCGTGAGGGAGCAAGAACGAATCTGATCGGAGGTCGTTTGGATGTGTTACGACCCTGTTTTACCGTTAGGCCCGTTTTGACGATGGGTACAAAAAGTATTCAGAATCTGCTCATTTTTTAACAGCAGCCAGTACGACCATAGAGAAGCCCAGGGGAGCAAAACAAACGCAATCGGATGTCGTTTGGAAGTTTTACGACCCCGTTTTACCGTTCGTCTCGTTTTAAGCATGGGTACAAAAGTATTCAGAATCTGCTCATTTTTTAATAGCGTCCTGTTAGACCATAGAGAAGCTAGGGGGAGCAAGAACGAACGTGATCAGAGGTCGTTTGGATGTTTTACGACCCCATTGTACCGTTCGTCCTATTTTGAGCATGGGTACACAAAGTACTCAGAATCTGCTCATTTTTTAACAGCTGCCAGTAAGACCATAGAGAAGTGTGGGGGAGTAAGAACGAACGTGGTCGGTGGTCGTTTGGAGGTTTTATGCATGGGTACAAATAGTATTTAGATGTTGATCATTTTTTAACAGCAACCAGTACGACCATAGAGAAGCCCGGGGGAGTAACAACAAACTCGACCGGAAGTCGTTTGGATGTTTTGCAACGCCGTTTTACCGTTCGTCCCGTTTTGGGCATGGGTACAAAAAGTATTCAGAATCTGCTCATTTTTTAACAGCAGCCAGTAGGACCATAGAGAAGCCAGGGGGAGCAAGAACGAATGCGATCGGATGTAGTTTGGATGTTTTACGACACCGTTGTACCGTTCGTCCCGTTTTGAGCATGGGTATATAAAGTATTCAGAATCTGCTCATTTTTTGACACCAGCCAGTAGGACGATAGAGAAGCCCGGGAAGCAAGAACGAACGCGATCGGAGGTCGTTTGGATGGTTTACGACCCCATTTTACCGTTAGTCCCGTTTTGAGCATGGGTACAAATATTATACAGAATCTGCTCATTTTTTAACAGCAGCCAGTAGGACCATAGAGAAGCGTGGGGGAGCAAGAACGAACGTGATCGGAGGTCGTTTGGATGTTTTACGACCCCGTTTTACCGCTAGTCCCGTTTTGAGCATGGGTACAAAAACTATTTGGATGCTGCTCATATTTTAACAGCAGCCAGTACGACAATAGAGAAGCCCGGGGGACCAAGAACAAACGCGACCGGATGTCGTTTTGATGTTTTACGACCCCGTTTTACCGTTCGTCCCGTTTTAAGCATGGGTACAAAAAGGATTCAGAATCTGCTCATTTTTTAACAGCAACAAATAGGACCATAAAGAATCTTGGGAGAGCAAGAACGAACGCGATCGGAGGTCGTTTGGATGTTTTGGGCATGGGTACAAAAAGTATTCAGAAACTGCTCATTTTTTAACAGCAACCAGTACGACCATAGAGAAGCCCGGGGGAGCAAAAACAAACGCGATCGGATGTCGTTTGGAAGTTTTACGACCCCGTTTTACCGTTCGTCTCGTTTTAAGCATGGGTACAAAAGTATTCAGAATCTGCTCATTTTTTAATAGCGTCCTGTTAGACCATAGAGAAGCTAGGGGGAGCAAGAACGAACGCGATCAGAGGTCGTTTGGATGTTTTATGACCCCATTGTACCGTTCGTCCTGTTTTGAGCATGGGTACACAAAGTACTCAGAATCTGCTCATTTTTTAACAGCAGCCAGTAAGACCATAGAGAAGTGTGGGGGAGTAAGAACGAACGTGGTCGGTGGTCGTTTGGAGGTTTTATGCATGGGTACAAATAGTATTTAGATGTTGCTCATTTTTTAACAGCAACCAGTACGACCATAGAGAAGCTCGGGGGAGTAACAACAAACGCGACCGGAAGTCGTTTGGATGTTTTGCAACGCCGTTTTACCGTTCGTCCCGTTTTGGGCATGGGTACAAAAAGTATTCAGAATCTGCTCATTTTTTAACAGCAGCCAGTAGGACCATAGAGAAGCCAGGGGGAGCAAGAACGAATGCGATCGGATGTAGTTTGGATGTTTTACGACACCGTTGTACCGTTCGTCCCGTTTTGAGCATGGGTATATAAAGTATTCAGAATCTGCTCATTTTTTGACACCAGCCAGTAGGACGATAGAGAAGCCCGGGAAGCAAGAACGAACGCGATCGGAGGTCGTTTGGATGTTTTACGACCCCATTTTACCGTTAGTCCCGTTTTGAGCATGGGTACAAATATTATACAGAATCTGCTCATTTTTTAACAGCAGCCAGTAGGACCATAGAGAAGCGTGGGGGAGCAAGAACGAACGTGATCGGAGGTCGTTTGGATGTTTTACGACCCCGTTTTACCGCTAGTCCCGTTTTGAGCATGGGTACAAAAACTATTTGGATGCTGCTCATATTTTAACAGCAGCCAGTACGACAATAGAGAAGCCCGGGGGACCAAGAACAAACGCGACCGGATGTCGTTTTGATGTTTTACGACCCCGTTTTACCGTTCGTCCCGTTTTAAGCATGGGTACAAAAAGGATTCAGAATCTGCTCATTTTTTAACAGCAACAAATAGGACCATAAAGAATCTTGGGAGAGCAAGAACGAACGCGATCGGAGGTCGTTTGGATGTTTTGGGCATGGGTACAAAAAGTATTCAGAAACTGCTCATTTTTTAACAGCAGCCAGTACGACCATAGAGAAGCCCGGGGGAGCAAAAACAAACGCGATCGGATGTCGTTTGGAAGTTTTACGACCCCGTTTTACCGTTAGTCCCATTTGAGCATGGGTACAAATATTATACAGAATCTGCTCATTTTTAACAGCAGCCAGTAGGACCATAGAGAAGTGTGGGGGACCAAGAACAAATGCGATTGGATGTCGTTTGGATGTTTTACGACCCCGTTTTACCCTTCGTCCCGTATTGGGCATGGGTACAAAAAGTATTCAGAATCTGCTAATTTTTTAACAGCAGCCAGTAGGACCATAGAGAAGCCCGGGGAGCAAGAACGAACGCGATCGGAGGTCGTTTGGATGGTTTACGACCCCGTTTTCTCGCTAGTCCCGTTTTGAGCATGGGTAGAAAAACTATTTAGATGCTGCTCATTTTTTAACAGCAGCCAGTACGAAAATAGAGAAGCCCGGGGGACCAAGAACAAACGCGATCGGATGTCGTTTGGATCTGCTCATTTTTTAACAGCAGCAAATAGGACCACAAAGAATCTTGGGAGAGCAAGAACGAACGCGATCGGAGGTCGTTTGGATGTTTTACGACCCCGATTTACCGTTCGTCTGTTTTTGGCATGGGTACAAAAAGTATTCAGAATCTGCTCATTTTTTAACAGCACCCATTAGGACCATAAAGAATCTTGGGAGAGCAAAAACGAACGCGATCGGAGGTCGTTTGGATGGATGTTTGACGACCCCGTTGTACTGTTTGTCCCGTTTTGAGCATGGGCACAAATAGTATTCATAAACTGCTCATTTTTTTAACAGAAGCCAGTAGGACCATTGAGAAGCCTGGGGAAGAAAGAACGAACGCGATCAGATGTCGTTTGGATGTTTTACGACCCCATTGTACCGTTAGTCCTGTTTTGAGCATGGGTACAAAAAGTATTTAGATGCCGCTCATTTTTTAACAGCAACCAGTACGACCATAGAGAAGCCCGGGGGAGCAAGGACAAACGCGATCGGATGTCGTTTGGATGTTTTACGACCCCGTTTTACCGTTCGTCCCGTTTTAAGCATGGGTACAAAATGTATTCAGAATCTGCTCATTGTTTAATAGCATCCATTAGGACAATAGAGAAGCCAGGGGGAGCAAGAACAAACCCGATCAGAGGTCGTTTGGATGTTTTACGACCCCGGATTACTGTTTGTCCCGTTTTGGGCATGGGTACAAAAAGTATTCAGAATCTGCTCATTTTCTAACAGCAGCCACTATGACCAGAGAGAAGCGTGAGGGAGCAAGAACGAACGTGATCGGAGGTCGTTTGGATGTTTTACGATCCTGTTTTGTCGTTAGTCCCATAGAGAAGCCCGGGGGCAAAAACTATTAGGATGCTGCTCATTTTTTAACAGCAGCCAGTACGACCATAGAGAAGCCCGGGGGAGCAAAAACAAACGCGATCGGATGTTGTCTGGAAGTTTTATGACCCCATTTTACCGTTCGTCCCGTTTTGTGGATGGGTACAACAAGTATTCAGAATCTGCTCTTTTTTTAATAGCATCTTGTAGGACCATAGAGAAGCCAGGGGGAGCAAAACAAACGCGATCGGAGGTCGTTTGGATGTTTGACGACCCCGTTGTACCGTTTGTCCCGATTTGAGCATGGGTACAAATAGTATTCAGAAACTGCTCATTTTATGAACAGAAGCCAGTAGGACCATTGAGAAGCCCGGGGGAGCAAGAACCAACGCGATCAGAGGTCGTTTGGATGTTTTACGACCCCATTATACCGTTCGTCCTGTTTTGAGCATGGGTACAAAAAGTACTCAGAATCTGCTCATTTTTTAACAGCAGCCAGTAGGACCATAGAGAAGTGTGGGGGAGCAAGAACGATAGTGGTCGGAGGTCGTTTGGATGTTTTACGACTCCATTGTACCGTTAGACCCGTTTTGAGCATGGGTACAAAAAGTACTTAGATGCTGCTCAATTTTTAACAGCAACCAATACTACCATAGAGAAGCCCGGGGTGCAAGAACAAACGCGATCAGATGTCGTTTGGATATTTTACGACCCCGTTTTACCGTTCGTCCCGTTTTAAGCATGGGTAGAAATGTATTCAGAATCTGCTCATTTTTTAATAGCATCCATTAGGACCATAGAGAAGCCAGGGGGAGCAAGAACAAACCCGATCAAAGGTCATTTGGATGTTTTACGACCCCGTCTTACCGTTCGTCCCGTTTTGGGTATGGGTACAAAAAGTATTCAGAATCTGCTCATTTTTTATCAGCGGCAAGTAGGACCATAGTGAAGCCCGGGGGAGCTAGAACGAACGCGATTGGATGTCGTCTGGATGTTTTACGAGCCCGTTTTACCATTCGTCTGTTTTACGCGATCAGATGTCGTTTGGATGTTTTACGACCCCATTGTACCGTTCGTCCTGTTTTGAGCATGGGTACAGAAAGTACTCTGAATCTGCTCATTTTTTGAAAAGCAGCCAGTAGCACCATAGAGAAGTGTGGGGGAGCAAGAACAAACGTGGTCGGAGGTCGTTTGGATGTTTTACGACCCCATTGTACCATTAGTCCCGTTTTGAGCATGGGTAAAAAAAGTATTTAAATGCTGCTCATTTTTTAACAGCAACCAGTACGACCATAGAGAAGCCCGGGGGAGCAAGAACAAACACGATCGGATGTCGTTTGGATGTTTTACGACCCCGTTTTACCGTTCGTCCCGTTTTAAGCATGGGTAGAAAATGCATTCAGAATCTGCTCATTTTTTAATAGCATCCATTAGGACCATAGAGAAGCTAGGGGGAGCAAGAACAAACCCGATCAGAGGTCGTGTTTGACGACCCCGTTGTACTGTTTGTCCCGTTTTGAGCATGGGTACAAAAACTATTTAGATGCTGCTCATTTTATAACAGCAGCCAGTACGACAATAGAGAAGCCGGGGGGACGAAGAACAAACGCGATCGGATGTCGTTTGGATGTTTTACGACCCCGTTATACCGTTCGTCCCGTTTTGGGCATGGGTACAAAAACTATTCAGAATCTGCTCATTTTTTAACAGCATCCAGTAGGACCATAGAGAAGTGTGGGGGAGCAAGAACGAACGTGATCGGAGGTCGTTTGGATGTTTTACGACCCCGTTTTACCGTTAGTCCAGTTTTGAGCATGGGTACAAAAACTATTTAGAAGCTGCTCATTTTTTACGAGCAGCCAGTACGAAAATAGAGAAGTCTGGGGGACCAAGAACAAACGCGATCGGAGGTCGTTTGGATGTTTGACGACCCCGATGTACCGTTTGTCCCGTTTTGAGCATTTGTACAAATAGTATTCAGAAACTGCTCATTTTTTAACTGAAGCCAGTAGGACCATTGAGAAGCCCGGGGGGGCAAGAACGAACGCGATCAGAGGTCGTTTGGATGTTTTACGACCCCATTGTACCGTTCGTACTGTTTTGAGCATGGGTACAAAAAGTACTCAGAATCTGCTCATTTTTTAACATCAGCCAGTAGGACCATAGAGAAGTGTGGGGGAGCAAGAACGAACGTGGTCGGAGGTCGTTTGGATGTATTACGACCCCATTGTACTGTTAGTCCCGTTTTGAGCATGGGTAGAAAAAGTATTTAAATGCTGCTCATTTTTTAATAGCAACCAGTACGACCATAGAGAAGCCCGTTTTGAGAGGTCGTTTGGATGTTTTACAACACTGTTGTACCGTTCGTCCCGTTTAGAGCATGGGTACATAAAGTATTCAGAATCTGCTCATTTTTTAACACCAGCCAGTAGGACCATAGAGAAGCGTGGGGGACCAAGAACGAACGTGATCGGAGGTCGTTTGGATGTTTTACGACCCCGTTTTACCGTTAGTCCCGTTTTGAGCATGGGTACAAAAACTATTTAGATGCTGCTCATTTTTTAACAGGAGCCAGCACGAAAATAGGGAAGCCCGAGGGAGCAAGAACAAACGCGATCGGATGTCGTTTGGATGTGTTACGACCCCGTTTTACCGTTCGTCCCGTTTTAAGCATCGGTACAAAAGGTATTCAGAATCTGCTCATTTTCTAACAGCAGCCAGTATGACCATAAAGAAGCGTGAGGGAGCAAGAACGAACGTGATCGGAGGTCGATTGGATGTTCTACGACCCTGTTTTACCGTTAGTCCCGTTTTGACCATGGGTACAAAAACTATTTAGATGCTGCTCATTTTTTAACAGCAGCCAGTACGACCATAGAGAAGCCCGGGGGACCAAAAACAAACGCGATCGGATGTTGTTTGGAAGTTTTACGACCCCATTTTACCATTCGTCCCGTTTTAAGGATGGGTACAAAAAGTATTCAGAATCTGCTCATTTTTTAATAGCATCCTGTAGGACCATAGAGAAGCCATGGGGAGCAAAACAAACGCGATCGGGGGTCGTTTGGATGTTTGACGACCCCGTTGTACCGTTTGTCCCGTTTTGAGCATGGGTACAAATAGTATTCAGAAACAGCTAATTTTTTTAACAAAAGCCAGTAGGACCATTGAGAAGCCTGGGGGGGCAAGAACGAATGCGATCAGAGGTCGTTTGGATGTTTTACGACCCCATTGTACCGTTCGTACTGTTTTGAGCATGGGTACAAAAAGTACTCAGAATCTGCTCATTTTTTAACAGCAGCCAGTAGGACCATAGAAAAGTGTGGGGGAGCAAGAACGAACGTGGTCGAAGGTCGTTTGGGTGTTTTACGACCCCATTGTACCGTTAGTCCCGTTTTGAGCATGGGTACAAAAAGTACTTAGATGCTGCTCATTTTTTAACAGCAACCAGTACGACCATAGAGAAGCCAGGGGGAGCAAAAAAACGCGATCGGAGGTCGTTTGGATGTTTGACGACCCCGTTGTACCGTTTGTCCCGTTTTGAGCATGGGTACAAATAGTATTTAGAAACTGCTCATTTTTTTAACAGAAGCCAGTAGGACCATTGAGAAGCATGGGGGAGCAAGAATGAACGCGATCAGAGGTCGTTTGGATGTTTTACGACCCCATTGTACAGTTCGTCCTGTTTTGGCATGGGTACAGAAAGTACTCAGAATCTGCTCATTTTTTGAAAAGCAGCCAGTAGGACCATAGAGAAGTGTGGGGGAGCAAGAACGAACGTGGTCGGAGGTCGTTCGGATGTTTTACGACCCCATTGTACCGTTCGTCCTGTTTTGAGCATGGGTACAGAAAGTACTCAGAATCTGCTCATTTTTTGAAAAGCAGCCAGTAGGACCATAGAGAAGTGTGGGGGAGCAAGAACGAACGTGGTCGGAGGTCGTTTGGATGTTTTACGACCCCATTGTACCATTAGTCCCGTTTTGAGCATGGGTAAAAAAAGTATTTAAATGCTGCTCATTTTTTAACAGCAACCAGTACGACCATAGAGAAGCCCGGGGGAGCAAGAACAAACACGATCGGATGTCGTTTGGATGTTTTACGACTCCGTTTTACCGTTCGTCCAGTTTTGGGCATGGGTACAAATAGTATTCAGAAACAGCTCATTTTTTTAATAGAAGCCAGTAGGACCATTCAGAAGCCCAGGGGAGCAAGAACAAACGCGATCAGAGGTCGTTTGGATGTTTTACGACCCCATTGTACCGTTCGTCCTGTTTTGAGCATGGGTACAAAAAGTACTCAAAATCTGCTCATTTTTTAACAGCAGCCAGTAGGACCATAGAGAAGTGTGGGGGAGCAAGAACGAACGTGGTCGAAGGTCGTTTGGGTGTTTTATGACCCCATTGTACCGTTAGTCCCGTTTTGAGCATGGGTACAAAAAGTACTTAGATGCTGCTCATTTTTTAACAGCAAACAGTACGACCATAGAGAAGCCCGGGGGAGCAAGAACAAACGGGATCGGATGTCGTTTGGATGTTTTACGACCCCATTGTACCGTTCGTCCTGTTTTGAGCATGGGTACAAAAAGTACTCAGAATCTGCTCATTTTCTAACAGCAGCCAGTCGGATCATAGAGAAGATTGTGGGAGCAAGAACGAACGTGGTCGGAGGTCGTGTGGATGTGTTACGACCCCATTGTACCGTTAGTCCTGTTTTGAGCATGGGTACAAAAAGTATTTAGATGCTGCTCATTTTTTAACGGCAACCAGTACGACCATAGAGATGCCCGGGGGAGCAAGAACAAACGCGATCGGATGTCGTTTGGATGTTTTACGACCCCGTTTTACCGTTCGTCCCGTTTTAAGCATGGGTACAAAATGTATTCAGAATCTGCTCATTTTTTAACAGCAACCAGTACGACCATAGAGAAGCCCGGAGAGCAAAAATAAACGCGATCGGATGTTGGTTGGAAGTTTTACGACCCCGTTTTACCGTTCGTCCCGTTTTAAGCATGGGTACAAATAGTATTCAGAATCTGCTCATTTTTTAATAGCATCCTCTAGGACCATAGAGAAGCCAGGGGGAGCAAAAAAACGCGATCGGAGGTCGTTTAGATGTTTGACGACCCCGTTGTACCGTTTGTCCCGTTTTGAGCATGGGTACAAATAGTATTTAGAAACTGCTCAGTTTTTTAACAGAAGCCAGTAAGACCATTGACAAGCATGGGGGAGTAAGAATGAACGCGATCAGAGGTCGTTTGGATGTTTTACGACCCCATTGTACCGTTCGTCCTGTTTTGAGCATAGGTACAGAAAGTACTCAGAATCTGCACATTTTTTGAAAAGCAGCCAGTAGGACCATAGAGAAGTGTGGGGGAGCAAGAACGAACGTGGTCGGAGGTCGTTCGGATGTTTTACGACCCCATTGTACCATTAGTCCCGTTTTTAGCATGGGTAAAAAAAGTATTTAAATGCTGCTCATTTTTTAACAGCAACCAGTACGACCATAGAGAAGCCCGGGGGAGCAAGAACAAACCCGATCAGAGGTCGTGTTTGACGACCCCGTTGTACTGTTTGTCCCGTTTTGAGCTTGGGTACAAAAACTATTTAGATGCTGCTCATTTTTTAGCAGCAGCCAGTACGACAATAGAGAAGCCCGGGGGACCAAGAACAAACGCCATCGGATGTCGTTTGGTTGATTTACGACCCCGTTTTACCGTTTGTCCTGTTTTGGGCATGGGTACAAAAAGTATTCAGAATCTGCTCATTTTTTAACAGCAGCCAGTAGGACCATAGAGAAGCGTGGGGGAGCAAGAACGAACGTGATCGTAGGTCGTTTGGAGGTTTTACGACCCCGTTTTACCGTTAGTCAAGTATTGAGCATGGGTACAAAAACTATTTAGATGCTGCTCATTTTTTAACAGCAGCCAGTACGACAATAGAGAAGCCCGGGGGACCAAGAACAAACGCGATCGGATGTCGTTTGGATGTTTTACGACCCCGTTTTACTGTTCGTCCCGTTTTAAGCATGGGTACATAAAGTATTCAGAATCTGTTCATTTTTTTAACAGAATCCAGTAGGACCATTGAGAAGCCCGGGGGAGCACGAATGAACGCGACCAGAGGTCGTTTGGATGTTTTACGACCCCATTGTACCGTTAGTCCCGTTTTGAGCATGGGTACAAAAAGTATTTAAATGCTGCTCATTTTTTAAAAGCAACCAGTACGACCATAGAGAAGCCAAGGGGACCAAGAACAAACGCGATCGGATGTCGTTTGGATGTTTTACGACCCAGTTTTACCGTTCGTCCCGTTTTGGGCATGGGTACAAAAAGTATTCAGAATCTGCTCATTTTTTAACACCAGCCAGTAGGACCATAGAGAAGCCCGGGGAGCAAGAGCGAACGTGATCGGAGGTCGTTTGGATGTTTTACGACCCCATTGTACCGTTCGTCCTGTTTTGAGCATGGGTACGAAAAGTACTCAGAACGAACGTGGTCGGAGGTCGTGTGGATGTTTTACGACCCCGTTGTACCGTTAGTCCTGTTTTGAGCATGGGTACAAAAAGTATTTAGATGCTGCTCATTTTTTAAAGCAACCAGTACGACCATAGAGAAGCCGGGGGGAGCAAGAACAAACGCGATCGGATGTCGTTTGGATGTTTTACGACCCCGTTTTACCGTTCGTCCCGTTTTAAGCATGGGTATAAAATGTATTCAGACTCTGCTCATTTTTTAATAGCATCGCTTAATACCATAGAGAAGCCAGGGGGAGCAAGAGTAAACCCGATCAGAGGTCGTTTGGATGTTTTACGACCCCGTTTTACGGTTCGAGTGTTTTGGGCATGGGTACAAAAAGTATTCAGAATCTTCTCATTTTTTAACAGCATCCAATAGGACCATAGAGAATCCTGGGAGAGCAAAAACGAACACGATCGGAGGTCATTTTGATGTTTTACGATCCCGTTTTACCGTTAGTCCCGTTTTGAGCATGGGTACAAATATTATTCAAAATCTGCTCATTTTCTACCAGCAGCCAGTAGGACCATAGAGAAGCGTGAGGGAGCAAGAACGAACGTGGTCGGAGGTCGTTTGGATGTTTTACGACCCTGTTTTACCGTTAGTCCCGTTTTGAGCATGGGTACAAAAACTATTTAGATGCTGCTGATTTTTTAACAGCAACCAGTACGACCATAGTGAAGCCCGGGGAAGCAAGAACAAACGCGATCGGATGTGGTTTGGATGTTTTACGACCCCGTTTTACCGTTCGTCCCGTTTTAAGCATGGGTATAAAATGTATTCAGAATCTGCTCATTTTTTAATAGCATCGATTAATACCATAGAGAAGCCAGGGGGAGCAAGAATAAACCCGATCAGAGGTCGTTTGGATGTTTTACGACCCCGTTTTACGGTTCGTGTGTTTTGGGCATGGGTACAAAAAGTATTCAGAATCTGCTCATTTTTTAACAGCAGCCAATAAGACCATATAGAATCCTGGGAGAGCAAAAACGAACACGATCGGAGGTCATTTGGATGTTTTACAACCCCGTTTTACCGTTAGTCCCGTTTTGAGCATGGGTACAAATATTATTCAAAATCTGCTCATTTTCAAACAGCAGCCAGTAGGACCATAGAGAAGTGTGGGGGAGCAAGAACGAACGTGGTCGGAGGTCGTTTGGATGTTTTACGACCCCATTGTACCATTAGTCCCGTTTTGAGCATGGGTAAAAAAAGTATTTAAATGCTGCTCATTTTTTAACAGCAACCAGTATGACCATAGAGAAGCCCGGGGGACAAGAACAAACACGATCGGAGGTCGTTTGGATGTTTGACGACCACGTTGTACCGTTTGTCCCGTTTTGAGCATGGGTACAAATAGTATTTAGAAACTGCTCATTTTTTTAACAGAAGCCAGTAGGACCATTGAGAAGCATGGGGGAGCAAGAATGAATGCGATCAGAGGTCGTTTGGATGTTTTACGACCCCATTGTACCGTTCATCCTGTTTTGAGCATGGGTACAGAAAGTACTCAGAATCTGCTCATTTTTTGAAAAGCAGCCAGTAGGACCATAGAGAAGTGTGGGGGAGCAAGAACGAACGTGGTCGGAGGTCGTGTGGATGTTTTACGACCCCGTTGTACCGTTAGTCCTGTTTTGAGCATGGGTACAAAAAGTATTTAGATGCTGCTCATTTTTTAAAGCAACCAGTACGACCATAGAGAAGCCGGGGGGAGCAAGAACAAACGCGATCGGATGTCGTTTGGATGTTTTACGACCCCGTTTTACCGTTCGTCCCGTTTTAAGCATGGGTATAAAATGTATTCAGACTCTGCTCATTTTTTAATAGCATCGCTTAATACCATAGAGAAGCCAGGGGGAGCAAGAGTAAACCCGATCAGAGGTCGTTTGGATGTTTTACGACCCCGTTTTACGGTTCGAGTGTTTTGGGCATGGGTACAAAAAGTATTCAGAATCTTCTCATTTTTTAACAGCATCCAATAGGACCATAGAGAATCCTGGGAGAGCAAAAACGAACACGATCGGAGGTCATTTTGATGTTTTACGATCCCGTTTTACCGTTAGTCCCGTTTTGAGCATGGGTACAAATATTATTCAAAATCTGCTCATTTTCTAACAGCAGCCAGTAGGACCATAGAGAAGCGTGAGGGAGCAAGAACGAACGTGGTCGGAGGTCGTTTGGATGTTTTACGACCCTGTTTTACCGTTAGTCCCGTTTTGAGCATGGGTACAAAAACTATTTAGATGCTGCTGATTTTTTAACAGCAACCAGTACGACCATAGTGAAGCCCGGGGAAGCAAGAACAAACGCGATCGGATGTGGTTTGGATGTTTTACAACCCCGTTTTACCGTTCGTCCCGTTTTAAGCATGGGTATAAAATGTATTCAGAATCTGCTCATTTTTTAATAGCATCGATTAATACCATAGAGAAGCCAGGGGGAGCAAGAATAAACCCGATCAGAGGTCGTTTGGATGTTTTACGACCCCGTTTTACGGTTCGTGTGTTTTGGGCATGGGTACAAAAAGTATTCAGAATCTGCTCATTTTTTAACAGCAGCCAATAAGACCATATAGAATCCTGGGAGAGCAAAAACGAACACGATCGGAGGTCATTTGGATGTTTTACAACCCCGTTTTACCGTTAGTCCCGTTTTGAGCATGGGTACAAATATTATTCAAAATCTGCTCATTTTCAAACAGCAGCCAGTAGGACCATAGAGAAGTGTGGGGGAGCAAGAACGAACGTGGTCGGAGGTCGTTTGGATGTTTTACGACCCCATTGTACCATTAGTCCCGTTTTGAGCATGGGTAAAAAAAGTATTTAAATGCTGCTCATTTTTTAACAACAACCAGTATGACCATAGAGAAGCCCGGGGGACAAGAACAAACACGATCGGAGGTCGTTTGGATGTTTGACGACCACGTTGTACCGTTTGTCCCGTTTTGAGCATGGGTACAAATAGTATTTAGAAACTGCTCATTTTTTTAACAGAAGCCAGTAGGACCATTGAGAAGCATGGGGGAGCAAGAATGAATGCGATCAGAGGTCGTTTGGATGTTTTACGACCCCATTGTACCGTTCGTCCTGTTTTGAGCATGGGTACAGAAAGTACTCAGAATCTGCTCATTTTTTGAAAAGCAGCCAGTAGGACCATAGAGAAGTGTGGGGGAGCAAGAACGAACGTGGTCGGAGGTCGTTTGGATGTTTTACGACCCCATTGTACCATTAGTCCCGTTTTGAGCATGGGTAAAAAAAGTATTTAAATGCTGCTCATTTTTTAACAGCAACCAGTAAGACCATAGAGAAGCCCGGGGGAGCAAGAACAAACACGATCGGATGTCGTTTAGATGTTTTACGACCCCGTTTTACCGTTCGTCCCGTTTTAAGCATGGGTAGAAAATGCATTCAGAATCTGCTCATTTTTTAATAGCATCCATTAGGACCATAGAGAAGCTAGGGGGAGCAAGAACAAACCCGATCAGAGGTCGTGTTTGACGACCCCATTGTACTGTTTGTCCCGTTTTGAGCATGGGTACAAAAACTATTTAGATGCTGCTCATTTTATAACAGCAGCCAGTATGAAAATAGAGAAGCCGGAGGGACCAAGAACAAACACGATCGGATGTCGTTTGGATGTTTTACGACCTCGTTTTACCGTTCGTCCCGTTTTGGGCATGGGTACAAATAGTATTCAGAATCTGCTCATTTTTTAATAGCATCCTCTAGGACCATAGAGAAGCCAGGGGGAGAAAAATAAACGCGATCGGAGGTCGTTTGGATGTTTGACGACCCCGTTGTACCGTTTGTCCCGTTTTGAGCATTTGTACAAATAGTATTCAGAAACTGCTAATTTTTTTAACAGAAGCCAGTAGGACCATTGAGAAGCCCGGGGGAGCAAGAACAAACGCGATCAGACGTCGTTTGGATGTTTTACGACCCCATTGTACCGTTCGTCCTATTTTGAGCATGGTACAAAAAGTACTCAGAATATGCTAATTTTTAACAGCAGCCAGTAGGACCATAGAGCTGTGTGGGGGAGCAAGAACGATAGTGGTCGGAGGTCGTTTGGATGTTTTACGACCCCGTTGTACCGTTAGTCCCGTTTTGAGCATGGGTACAAAAAGTACTTAGATGCTGCTCATTTTTTAACAGCAACCAGTACGACCATAGTGAAGCCCGGGGGAGCAAGAACAAACGCGATCGGATGTGGTTTGGATGTTTTACGAACCCGTTTTACCGTTCGTCCCGTTTTAAGCATGGGTATAAAATGTATTCAGAATCTGCTCATTTTTTAATAGCATCGATTAATACCATAGAGAAGCCAGGGGGAGCAAGAATAAACCCGATCAGAGGTCGTTTGGATGTTTTACGACCCCGTTTTACGATTCGTGTGTTTTGGGCATGGGTACAAAAAGTATTCAGAATCTGCTCATTTTTTAACAGCAGCAAATAGGACCATAGAGAATCCTGGGAGAGCAAAAACGAACACGATCGGAGGTCATTTGGATGTTTACGACCCCGTTTTACCGTTAGTCCCGTTTTGAGCATGGGTACAAATATTATTCAAAATCTGCTCAGTTTCTAACAGCAGCCAGTAGGACCATAGAGAAGCGTGAGGGAGCAAGAACGAACGTGGTCGGAGGTCGTTTGGATGTTTTACGACCCTGTTTTACCGTTAGTCCCGTTTTGAGCATGGGTACAAAAAGTACTTAGATGCTGCTCATTTTTTAACAGCAACTAGTACGACCATAGTGAAGCCCGGGGGAGCAAGAACAAACGCGATCGGATGTGGTTTGGATGTTTTACGACCCCGTTTTACCGTTCGTCCCGTTTTAAGCATGGGTATAAAATGTATTCAGAATCTGCTCATTTTTTAATAGCATCGATTAATACCATAGAGAAGCCAGGGGGAGCAAGAACGAACGTGGTCGGAGGTCGTTTGGATGTTTTACGACCCCATTGTACCGTTCGTCCTGTTTTGAGCGTGGGTACAGAAAGTACTCAGAATCTGCTCATTTTTTAAAAAGCAGCCAGTAGGACCATAGAGAAGTGTGGGGGAGCAAGAACGAACGTGGTCGGAGGTCGTTTGGATGTTTTACGACCCCATTGTACCATTAGTCCCGTTTTGAGCATGGGTAAAAAAGTATTTAAATGCTGCTCATTTTATAACAGCAGCCAGTACGAAAATTAGAGAAGCCGGGGGGACCAAGAACAAACGCGATCGGATGTCGTTTGGATGTTTTACGACCCCGTTTTACCGTTCGTCCCGTTTTGGGCATGGTACAAAAAGTATTCAGAATCTGCTCATTTTTTAACAGCATCCAGTAGGACCATAGAGAAGTGTGGGGGAGCAAGAACGAACGTGATCGGAGGTCCGTTTGGATGTTTTACGACCCCGTTTTATACCGTAGTCCAGTTTTGAGCATGGGTACAAAAACTATTTAGAAGCTGCTCATTTTTTACGAGTAGCCAGTACGAAAATAGAGAAGCCCGGGGGACCAAGAACAAACGCGATCGGATGTCGTTTGGATGTTTTACGACCCCGTTTTAAACCGTTTGTCCCGTTTTGAGCATGGGTACAAAATAGTATTTAGAAACTGCTTATTTTTTTAACAGAAGCCAGTAGGACCATTGAGAAGCCCGGGGGAGGAAGAACGAACGCGATCAGAGGTCGTTTGGGATGTTTTAAACGACCCCATTGTAACCGTTCGTACTGTTTGAGCATGGGTACAAAAAGTACTCAGAATCTGCTCATTTTTTAACATCAGTCAGTAGGAC
>QFAX02000438.1:0-21438 GCA_003412495.2 Echium plantagineum
TTAAATTAATAATGCACGGATTATAAAAGTGTTATCAAATTACATATTACAACACCAAAGACAAAAAAAGACAAAAAGGACGAATATGAGAACCTTAAAACCCTAAAGGAAAAAATAAGACGAAATGCCACGTTTTGTGTTATTCATCAAATAAAGTGGCACGAATGTTAAATAAATAATGCACGGATTATTAAAAGTGTTATCAAATTACATATTACAACACCCAAAGACAAAAAAAGACAAAAAAGGACGAATATGAGAACCTTAAAACCCTAAGGAAAAAATAAGACGAAATGCCACGTTTTGTGTTATTCATCAAATAAAGTGGCACGAATGTTAAATAAATAATGTACGGATTATTAAAGTGTTATCAAATTACATATTACAACACCCAAAGACAAAAAAAGACAAAAAAAGGACGAATATGAGAACCTTAAAACCCTAAAGGAAAAAATAAGACGAAATGCCACGTTTTGTGTTATTCATCAAATAAAGTGGCACGAATGTTAAATAAATAATGTACGGATTATTAAAAGTGTTATCAAATTACATATTACAACACCCAAAGACAAAAAAAGACAAAAAAGGACGAATATGAGAACCTTAAAACCCTAAAGGAAAAAATAAGACGAAATGCCACGTTTTGTGTTATTCATCAAATAAAGTGGCACGAATGTTAAATAAATAATGCACGGATTATCAAAAGTGTTATCAAATTACATATTACAACACCCAAAGACAAAAAAAGACAAAAAAGGACGAATATGAGAACCTTAAAACCCTAAAGGAAAAAATAAGACGAAATGCCACGTTTTGTGTTATTCATCAAATAAAGTGGCACGAATGTTAAATAAATAATGCACGGATTATCAAAAGTGTTATCAAATTACATATTACAACACCCAAAGACAAAAAAAAGACAAAAAAGGACGAATATGAGAACCTTAAAACCCTAAAGGAAAAAATAAGACGAAATGCCACGTTTTGTGTTATTCATCAAATAAAGTGGCACGAATGTTAAATAAATAATGCACGGATTATTAAAAGTGTTATCAAATTACATATTACAACACCCAAAGACAAAAAAAGACAAAAAAGGACGAATATGAGAACCTTAAAACCCTAAAGGAAAAAATAAGACGAAATGCCACGTTTTGTGTTATTCATCAAATAAAGTGGCACGAATGTTAAATAAATAATGTACGGATTATTAAAAGTGTTATCAAATTACATATTACAACACCCAAAGACAAAAAAAGACAAAAAAGGACGAATATGAGAACCTTAAAACCCTAAAGGAAAAAATAAGACGAAATGCCACGTTTTGTGTTATTCATCAAATAAAGTGGCACGAATGTTAAATAAATAATGTACGGATTATTAAAAGTGTTATCAAATTACATATTACAACACCCAAAGACAAAAAAAGACAAAAAAGGACGAATATGAGAACCTTAAAACCCTAAAGGAAAAAATAAGACGAAATGCCACGTTTTGTGTTATTCATCAAATAAAGTGGCACGAATGTTAAATAAATAATGTACGGATTATTAAAAGTGTTATCAAATTACATATTACAACACCCAAAGACAAAAAAAGACAAAAAAGGACGAATATGAGAACCTTAAAACCCTAAAGGAAAAAATAAGACGAAATGCCACGTTTTGTGTTATTCATCAAATAAAGTGGCACGAATGTTAAATAAATAATGTACGGATTATCAAAAGTGTTATCAAATTACATATTACAACACCCAAAGACAAAAAAAGACAAAAAAGGACGAATATGAGAACCTTAAAACCCTAAAGGAAAAAATAAGACGAAATGCCACGTTTTGTGTTATTCATCAAATAAAGTGGCACGAATGTTAAATAAATAATGTACGGATTATTAAAAGTGTTATCAAATTACATATTACAACACCCAAAGACAAAAAAAGACAAAAAAGGACGAATATGAGAACCTTAAAACCCTAAAGGAAAAAATAAGACGAAATGCCACGTTTTGTGTTATTCATCAAATAAAGTGGCACGAATGTTAAATAAATAATGTACGGATTATCAAAAGTGTTATCAAATTACATATTACAACACCCAAAGACAAAAAAAGACAAAAAAGGACGAATATGAGAACCTTAAAACCCTAAAGGAAAAAATAAGACGAAATGCCACGTTTTGTGTTATTCATCAAATAAAGTGGCACGAATGTTAAATAAATAATGCACGGATTATCAAAAGTGTTATCAAATTACATATTACAACACCCAAAGACAAAAAAAGACAAAAAAGGACGAATATGAGAACCTTAAAACCCTAAAGGAAAAAATAAGACGAAATGCCACGTTTTGTGTTATTCATCAAATAAAGTGGCACGAATGTTAAATAAATAATGTACGGATTATTAAAAGTGTTATCAAATTACATATTACAACACCCAAAGACAAAAAAAGACAAAAAAGGACGAATATGAGAACCTTAAAACCCTAAAGGAAAAAATAAGACGAAATGCCACGTTTTGTGTTATTCATCAAATAAAGTGGCACGAATGTTAAATAAATAATGTACGGATTATTAAAAGTGTTATCAAATTACATATTACAACACCCAAAGACAAAAAAAGACAAAAAAGGACGAATATGAGAACCTTAAAACCCTAAAGGAAAAAATAAGACGAAATGCCACGTTTTGTGTTATTCATCAAATAAAGTGGCACGAATGTTAAATAAATAATGTACGGATTATTAAAAGTGTTATCAAATTACATATTACAACACCCAAAGACAAAAAAAGACAAAAAAGGACGAATATGAGAACCTTAAAACCCTAAAGGAAAAAATAAGACGAAATGCCACGTTTTGTGTTATTCATCAAATAAAGTGGCACGAATGTTAAATAAATAATGTACGGATTATCAAAAGTGTTATCAAATTACATATTACAACACCCAAAGACAAAAAAAGACAAAAAAGGACGAATATGAGAACCTTAAAACCCTAAAGGAAAAAATAAGACGAAATGCCACGTTTTGTGTTATTCATCAAATAAAGTGGCACGAATGTTAAATAAATAATGTACGGATTATCAAAAGTGTTATCAAATTACATATTACAACACCCAAAGACAAAAAAAGACAAAAAAGGACGAATATGAGAACCTTAAAACCCTAAAGGAAAAAATAAGACGAAATGCCACGTTTTGTGTTATTCATCAAATAAAGTGGCACGAATGTTAAATAAATAATGTACGGATTATTAAAAGTGTTATCAAATTACATATTACAACACCCAAAGACAAAAAAAGACAAAAAAGGACGAATATGAGAACCTTAAAACCCTAAAGGAAAAAATAAGACGAAATGCCACGTTTTGTGTTATTCATCAAATAAAGTGGCACGAATGTTAAATAAATAATGTACGGATTATCAAAAGTGTTATCAAATTACATATTACAACACCCAAAGACAAAAAAAGACAAAAAAGGACGAATATGAGAACCTTAAAACCCTAAAGGAAAAAATAAGACGAAATGCCACGTTTTGTGTTATTCATCAAATAAAGTGGCACGAATGTTAAATAAATAATGCACGGATTATTAAAAGTGTTATCAAATTACATATTACAACACCCAAAGACAAAAAAAGACAAAAAAGGACGAATATGAGAACCTTAAAACCCTAAAGGAAAAAATAAGACGAAATGCCACGTTTTGTGTTATTCATCAAATAAAGTGGCACGAATGTTAAATAAATAATGCACGGATTATTAAAAGTGTTATCAAATTACATATTACAACACCCAAAGACAAAAAAAGACAAAAAAGGACGAATATGAGAACCTTAAAACCCTAAAGGAAAAAATAAGACGAAATGCCACGTTTTGTGTTATTCATCAAATAAAGTGGCACGAATGTTAAATAAATAATGTACGGATTATCAAAAGTGTTATCAAATTACATATTACAACACCCAAAGACAAAAAAAGACAAAAAAGGACGAATATGAGAACCTTAAAACCCTAAAGGAAAAAATAAGACGAAATGCCACGTTTTGTGTTATTCATCAAATAAAGTGGCACGAATGTTAAATAAATAATGCACGGATTATTAAAAGTGTTATCAAATTACATATTACAACACCCAAAGACAAAAAAAGACAAAAAAGGACGAATATGAGAACCTTAAAACCCTAAAGGAAAAAATAAGACGAAATGCCACGTTTTGTGTTATTCATCAAATAAAGTGGCACGAATGTTAAATAAATAATGTACGGATTATTAAAAGTGTTATCAAATTACATATTACAACACCCAAAGACAAAAAAAGACAAAAAAGGACGAATATGAGAACCTTAAAACCCTAAAGGAAAAAATAAGACGAAATGCCACGTTTTGTGTTATTCATCAAATAAAGTGGCACGAATGTTAAATAAATAATGTACGGATTATTAAAAGTGTTATCAAATTACATATTACAACACCCAAAGACAAAAAAAGACAAAAAAGGACGAATATGAGAACCTTAAAACCCTAAAGGAAAAAATAAGACGAAATGCCACGTTTTGTGTTATTCATCAAATAAAGTGGCACGAATGTTAAATAAATAATGTACGGATTATTAAAAGTGTTATCAAATTACATATTACAACACCCAAAGACAAAAAAAGACAAAAAAGGACGAATATGAGAACCTTAAAACCCTAAAGGAAAAAATAAGACGAAATGCCACGTTTTGTGTTATTCATCAAATAAAGTGGCACGAATGTTAAATAAATAATGTACGGATTATCAAAAGTGTTATCAAATTACATATTACAACACCCAAAGACAAAAAAAGACAAAAAAGGACGAATATGAGAACCTTAAAACCCTAAAGGAAAAAATAAGACGAAATGCCACGTTTTGTGTTATTCATCAAATAAAGTGGCACGAATGTTAAATAAATAATGTACGGATTATTAAAAGTGTTATCAAATTACATATTACAACACCCAAAGACAAAAAAAGACAAAAAAGGACGAATATGAGAACCTTAAAACCCTAAAGGAAAAAATAAGACGAAATGCCACGTTTTGTGTTATTCATCAAATAAAGTGGCACGAATGTTAAATAAATAATGCACGGATTATTAAAAGTGTTATCAAATTACATATTACAACACCCAAAGACAAAAAAAGACAAAAAAGGACGAATATGAGAACCTTAAAACCCTAAAGGAAAAAATAAGACGAAATGCCACGTTTTGTGTTATTCATCAAATAAAGTGGCACGAATGTTAAATAAATAATGCACGGATTATTAAAAGTGTTATCAAATTACATATTACAACACCCAAAGACAAAAAAAGACAAAAAAGGACGAATATGAGAACCTTAAAACCCTAAAGGAAAAAATAAGACGAAATGCCACGTTTTGTGTTATTCATCAAATAAAGTGGCACGAATGTTAAATAAATAATGTACGGATTATTAAAAGTGTTATCAAATTACATATTACAACACCCAAAGACAAAAAAAGACAAAAAAGGACGAATATGAGAACCTTAAAACCCTAAAGGAAAAAATAAGACGAAATGCCACGTTTTGTGTTATTCATCAAATAAAGTGGCACGAATGTTAAATAAATAATGTACGGATTATTAAAAGTGTTATCAAATTACATATTACAACACCCAAAGACAAAAAAAGACAAAAAAGGACGAATATGAGAACCTTAAAACCCTAAAGGAAAAAATAAGACGAAATGCCACGTTTTGTGTTATTCATCAAATAAAGTGGCACGAATGTTAAATAAATAATGTACGGATTATTAAAAGTGTTATCAAATTACATATTACAACACCCAAAGACAAAAAAAGACAAAAAAGGACGAATATGAGAACCTTAAAACCCTAAAGGAAAAAATAAGACGAAATGCCACGTTTTGTGTTATTCATCAAATAAAGTGGCACGAATGTTAAATAAATAATGCACGGATTATTAAAAGTGTTATCAAATTACATATTACAACACCCAAAGACAAAAAAAGACAAAAAAGGACGAATATGAGAACCTTAAAACCCTAAAGGAAAAAATAAGACGAAATGCCACGTTTTGTGTTATTCATCAAATAAAGTGGCACGAATGTTAAATAAATAATGTACGGATTATTAAAAGTGTTATCAAATTACATATTACAACACCCAAAGACAAAAAAAGACAAAAAAGGACGAATATGAGAACCTTAAAACCCTAAAGGAAAAAATAAGACGAAATGCCACGTTTTGTGTTATTCATCAAATAAAGTGGCACGAATGTTAAATAAATAATGCACGGATTATTAAAAGTGTTATCAAATTACATATTACAACACCCAAAGACAAAAAAAGACAAAAAAGGACGAATATGAGAACCTTAAAACCCTAAAGGAAAAAATAAGACGAAATGCCACGTTTTGTGTTATTCATCAAATAAAGTGGCACGAATGTTAAATAAATAATGTACGGATTATTAAAAGTGTTATCAAATTACATATTACAACACCCAAAGACAAAAAAAGACAAAAAAGGACGAATATGAGAACCTTAAAACCCTAAAGGAAAAAATAAGACGAAATGCCACGTTTTGTGTTATTCATCAAATAAAGTGGCACGAATGTTAAATAAATAATGCACGGATTATCAAAAGTGTTATCAAATTACATATTACAACACCCAAAGACAAAAAAAGACAAAAAAGGACGAATATGAGAACCTTAAAACCCTAAAGGAAAAAATAAGACGAAATGCCACGTTTTGTGTTATTCATCAAATAAAGTGGCACGAATGTTAAATAAATAATGTACGGATTATCAAAAGTGTTATCAAATTACATATTACAACACCCAAAGACAAAAAAAGACAAAAAAGGACGAATATGAGAACCTTAAAACCCTAAAGGAAAAAATAAGACGAAATGCCACGTTTTGTGTTATTCATCAAATAAAGTGGCACGAATGTTAAATAAATAATGTACGGATTATTAAAAGTGTTATCAAATTACATATTACAACACCCAAAGACAAAAAAAGACAAAAAAGGACGAATATGAGAACCTTAAAACCCTAAAGGAAAAAATAAGACGAAATGCCACGTTTTGTGTTATTCATCAAATAAAGTGGCACGAATGTTAAATAAATAATGTACGGATTATTAAAAGTGTTATCAAATTACATATTACAACACCCAAAGACAAAAAAAGACAAAAAAGGACGAATATGAGAACCTTAAAACCCTAAAGGAAAAAATAAGACGAAATGCCACGTTTTGTGTTATTCATCAAATAAAGTGGCACGAATGTTAAATAAATAATGTACGGATTATTAAAAGTGTTATCAAATTACATATTACAACACCCAAAGACAAAAAAAGACAAAAAAGGACGAATATGAGAACCTTAAAACCCTAAAGGAAAAAATAAGACGAAATGCCACGTTTTGTGTTATTCATCAAATAAAGTGGCACGAATGTTAAATAAATAATGTACGGATTATCAAAAGTGTTATCAAATTACATATTACAACACCCAAAGACAAAAAAAGACAAAAAAGGACGAATATGAGAACCTTAAAACCCTAAAGGAAAAAATAAGACGAAATGCCACGTTTTGTGTTATTCATCAAATAAAGTGGCACGAATGTTAAATAAATAATGTACGGATTATTAAAAGTGTTATCAAATTACATATTACAACACCCAAAGACAAAAAAAGACAAAAAAGGACGAATATGAGAACCTTAAAACCCTAAAGGAAAAAATAAGACGAAATGCCACGTTTTGTGTTATTCATCAAATAAAGTGGCACGAATGTTAAATAAATAATGTACGGATTATCAAAAGTGTTATCAAATTACATATTACAACACCCAAAGACAAAAAAAGACAAAAAAGGACGAATATGAGAACCTTAAAACCCTAAAGGAAAAAATAAGACGAAATGCCACGTTTTGTGTTATTCATCAAATAAAGTGGCACGAATGTTAAATAAATAATGTACGGATTATTAAAAGTGTTATCAAATTACATATTACAACACCCAAAGACAAAAAAAGACAAAAAAGGACGAATATGAGAACCTTAAAACCCTAAAGGAAAAAATAAGACGAAATGCCACGTTTTGTGTTATTCATCAAATAAAGTGGCACGAATGTTAAATAAATAATGTACGGATTATTAAAAGTGTTATCAAATTACATATTACAACACCCAAAGACAAAAAAAGACAAAAAAGGACGAATATGAGAACCTTAAAACCCTAAAGGAAAAAATAAGACGAAATGCCACGTTTTGTGTTATTCATCAAATAAAGTGGCACGAATGTTAAATAAATAATGTACGGATTATTAAAAGTGTTATCAAATTACATATTACAACACCCAAAGACAAAAAAAGACAAAAAAGGACGAATATGAGAACCTTAAAACCCTAAAGGAAAAAATAAGACGAAATGCCACGTTTTGTGTTATTCATCAAATAAAGTGGCACGAATGTTAAATAAATAATGTACGGATTATTAAAAGTGTTATCAAATTACATATTACAACACCCAAAGACAAAAAAAGACAAAAAAGGACGAATATGAGAACCTTAAAACCCTAAAGGAAAAAATAAGACGAAATGCCACGTTTTGTGTTATTCATCAAATAAAGTGGCACGAATGTTAAATAAATAATGTACGGATTATTAAAAGTGTTATCAAATTACATATTACAACACCCAAAGACAAAAAAAGACAAAAAAGGACGAATATGAGAACCTTAAAACCCTAAAGGAAAAAATAAGACGAAATGCCACGTTTTGTGTTATTCATCAAATAAAGTGGCACGAATGTTAAATAAATAATGCACGGATTATTAAAAGTGTTATCAAATTACATATTACAACACCCAAAGACAAAAAAAGACAAAAAAGGACGAATATGAGAACCTTAAAACCCTAAAGGAAAAAATAAGACGAAATGCCACGTTTTGTGTTATTCATCAAATAAAGTGGCACGAATGTTAAATAAATAATGTACGGATTATTAAAAGTGTTATCAAATTACATATTACAACACCCAAAGACAAAAAAAGACAAAAAAGGACGAATATGAGAACCTTAAAACCCTAAAGGAAAAAATAAGACGAAATGCCACGTTTTGTGTTATTCATCAAATAAAGTGGCACGAATGTTAAATAAATAATGTACGGATTATTAAAAGTGTTATCAAATTACATATTACAACACCCAAAGACAAAAAAAGACAAAAAAGGACGAATATGAGAACCTTAAAACCCTAAAGGAAAAAATAAGACGAAATGCCACGTTTTGTGTTATTCATCAAATAAAGTGGCACGAATGTTAAATAAATAATGTACGGATTATAAAAGTGTTATCAAATTACATATTACAACACCCAAAGACAAAAAAAGACAAAAAAGGACGAATATGAGAACCTTAAAACCCTAAAGGAAAAAATAAGACGAAATGCCACGTTTTGTGTTATTCATCAAATAAAGTGGCACGAATGGTAAATAAATAATGTACTGATTATCAAAAGTGTTATCAAATTACATATTACAACACCCAAAGACAAAAAAAGACAAAAAAGGACGAATATGAGAACCTTAAAACCCTAAACGAAAAAATACGACAAAATGTCACGTTTTGTGTTATTCATCAAATAAAGTGGCACGAATGTTAAATAAATAATGTACGGATTATAAAAAGTGTTATCAAATTACATATTACAACACCCAAAGACAAAAAAAGACAAAAAAGGACGAATATGAGAACCTTAAAACCCTAAAGGAAAAAATAAGACGAAATGCCACGTTTTGTGTTATTCATCAAATAAAGTGGCACGAATGTTAAATAAATAATGCACGGATTATAAAAGTGTTATCAAATTACATATTACAACACCCAAAGACAAAAAAAGACAAAAAGGACGAATATGAGAACCTTAAAACCCTAAAGGAAAAAATAAGACGAAATGCCACGTTTTGTGTTATTCATCAAATAAAGTGGCACGAATGTTAAATAAATAATGTACGGATTATTAAAAGTGTTATCAAATTACATATTACAACACCCAAAGACAAAAAAAGACAAAAAAGGACGAATATGAGAACCTTAAAACCCTAAAGGAAAAAATAAGACGAAATGCTACGTTTTGTGTTATTCATCAAATAAAGTGGCACGTGAAATAACCTGTCCCGAAAATTTTATTATTTTATTAGTTTTGTTGGTCGGTGAATTATAGTTGATGGTGGTACTAGATTATCAAGATACATTTTTTATTTTTATGAGTCGTGGAGAGTAGTATAAATAAAATAACATTTTCGTAATGTAATTGTCGAGCCGAGTCGAGAAAATAAGCGAGTGTCATTCGATTTGAAAATTTAAACACAAACTAGAAACCATTTGATGGTTTTCATGAAACCACTTGCTACCTAGGAGAATGTGCAAAACTTCCTTCCTACTCTACTCATTTCCATCTAAAAAGCTTTACACATTTGATGAAACAAAAAAAAAAAAGAACCCATTTCCTCCTCCTCTCAAATTTTTGGTCGAACCCCCTCCCCTCACCTCTCAAAATTTTTCTTCCATTTTGTTGAGGAAATCTTGCTCAAAACAAGTGTTAGATGCTTCTTTCCATCTCTACAACAAGTAAAGGTATAATTTTTGAATTTTGTAAATTATTCTTATGAGTTGACTTATTATTTAAAGATGAAAATTTTATGATCTATAAACATGCATGTACAATCTAAGCTTATGTAAGGTTATTCGAATCATTTGATGATAGTCTACTCATGAGATGATGTTGTTTTAAACGATTTTGACTATGTTGACTTTTATAAATAAATTCGAAATAAATAGTAAAAGTATTCCAAAAATTATGAAATTTGGGTTGTGCGTAGCCCTTAACATGTAGAACACACGGCCGAAAGCAAAATACGATTTTGATTTGTTTTGAATTTATTATGATTTTTGGAAGTTAAATGGCTGAAAAGTGTTTAAAATACAAAATAAATATCAAACGATGGAGAAAATTAAAGATATTTTATCAGAATATTTCTTACTGTACTGTGAGTGTGTACACGAAAAATTGAAGTGTTTTGAAACTGTTTACTATTTTTAGCGATTTAATTACTAAAACGGGATTTTGAAAGAAATCGAAGTATATCTGGGCTTCAAATTTAAATTTTGGATTTTTTCAGTGTTATTAGGGGTCATATTGAGTTGAATCTAAAAGATGGTGATTTTTAAAGTTGATTTAATATTTATTTTGATTTAAGGATGTTAAATGGAGTAGAAATGCATTTAAATAGAGAATAAAATGATTTTTGGTGCATAAATAATTTTGGGCAGAATAGTTGGACTTCTTAAACATATATTGAGCTAGAATAATTATATTGGAGGTATAGGAGTTGATTTGGAATTAATTTGATTTAAACGAATAAAATGGGAGATTAGGAAAAATAAATTAACTCTATGGACGTTGATAGGAACCAAGCGTGGGCGGGAGCTTATTATATAATTAGGTGTACGCTAGTTGCTCTAGCAAGAGGTGAGTAACCTATCTCACAAATGATAACTTGTTATATGTGGTATTTATGTATATTAATTGATAATGGTTGAGTGGTTTGCATATACATGCTATGTTGTAGAATGTGTTGATTGTTATTGTTGTGTGGTTGAGCTTATTTGGTATTGTGTGAAACATTATATTTCTTCATGATGCATGATATTCAATGATATATATATATATGAAATGATATGAAATGTTAAATGAATAATGAAATGTGTGTTTGAACTATAGTTTGAGCTAAATTATGCTGAGTGGAGACATATGATCTATGCATGTGAAATCGATTAATTACGTTAAATATTGAGTTGAACTATAATAAGAAGTTGTGAGTTGAGTGAAACATAATATGACATAATGAGTTGAAGATAACACGAAATGATGGATTTGCACTATGAAATAAGTTGTTGAGTTGGATTATGTATCAATCATTACGTTGAGTATAAGATGAAATGTTAAGCTGAACTAAAATATGAGTATTGATACGTTGTTATCTTGTCTGAGTTATATGAAAATATTAAATATGAGGAGTTGTATCATGGTGAATTTAAATTGGTGACATATGGTGATTGAAATATATGATGTCATGTTGAGATGTATGATGATGAGATAATGACATATGGTTGTGGTTTTGTAATGTTGATGTATGTATATATATGTTGTCATGATGTATGACGTTGAGAAACATGTGGTGATTGAGATAGATGGTTGTAATTCGGAGGTGATACGTATATTTGGTTGAGTTGAGATTGTATGCCGAATTAATGAGATGTTATCTGTGGTATGTGTTATATGTGTATATGTGATTATGTGGTGATTCATGTTTTGTTGTTGTGTCGGATGATGTGCGGTTGTTGATATCCGGTAAAGTGCCCTGGTAGCGATAGAGCTACAGGAGCGAGGTGATGTGCCCTGTTCGACAGGAGCGAGGTGATGTGCCCTGTTCTACAGGAGCGAGGTGATATGCCCTATATGGTGCGTGGTGATAATATACCTTGTGCCGACGGGCACAAGAAGAACTCCCTGCAGGTAGAGGTTGATATAAATGCATGCGAAATGATAAATCCTGAATGGCCACAGGATGAAGGATAATACCGGATATCGAGGTTGTGTTTGAGATGTTGCTAATGTGTTGGCTTGTTGATATGTATGTGTTGTTGAATGAGATGTATTTATGATTGTGGGGCATGGTAAGGTTGATTTATAAGTTATGATTTACTTATTCGTACATATGTTGGACTTTATATTAAAATGAGTTATGATTATTAGTTGATGTTATATCTATATATATTCCCTTATATATATTAACACGTATGTGGAGTTGGTTACCACGCGTGGCATAGTTTCTCACTAAGCTTTATAGCTTACCCCATTTACGTATGGGCTGGTATTCCACGCCAGCTCTTGAAGGTTGTTGCCGAAGTTGCATAGCGGTGCAAGAATCATGGAGTGGTTAGCTCGTAAGTGAGACGCTGGTGGTTAGGAGTCCTCAACAGTCATTAAAACTCTATGTATCTTGTGGAGTCTTTTAGACATTGATGTTCTTATTATCGTCAGATATTCTATTGCTATGATGACATGTTATGTATTGTAATGAGCTGTCTAGTTCACCACGATGGATAAATATTTTATATCATAAATGATGTCATTTTTCTTTCGTCATCCATCGTATGGTGACTCTGATTTTCATGTTGCTGACGATCCTAACCTCAGGGCGGCCGACCTGGGGCGGGTCGTTACAATTTTGGTATCAGAGCCTAGGTTTCAGATTTCCGTGGTGTTATGTGTGGTTATGTGCCTAGGTCTAAGATTTATGTGGAATTGTCAGTATATTATGAGTTGTGTTTTTTAGTCTAAACTGCGTTGACTGTTGAGGATGCCACCAGGTGAGAGTTGTCTGAACCTAATGTGAATTCGTTTAGATTTTATGTAAGTATCGTGTTGTGTCTAGAAATTGATTTGAAGTAGGTGGAGATGTGATTCGAATATTGAGATGGATAAAAGAATTGATTGAATTTGAAAAGCCTTATGTTCCTTTGAGTGTTGAGATTTGATTGAGAAGTTGGTATTTGAACATGTACCACCTGTTATGTTGGAGTTGTTGATTTTAGTAGACATGAATGATGCACCAGACTTCACTGGATATTATGGTAAGATGATGACCAAGATTTTAGTAAACTATTAGGGAGGAAGAAAACAAAATTATGGGGACTTATTATTTAGTTTAGCCTTTGAAAAGTTTTTGGATTTGATGTCTATATTTCGTCATGAGGAAATAAGAGTTATGGTGTTGGGTTTTATAACACATAGATTAATGGTGGATATATGATTGGAGGTGTAGTGTATCTCGAACTTTAAATGTGTACTGGAAGATCGCATTTATCCTTTAATATTCTAAAGAGCTCTAATGAGAACTATTTCAGTAGAATATAAAAGTCTAATATGGAGTAAGTATGAACTAAGTTTAATGAATATGGTGGAACTATTGTTGCATATGTTACAAAGTTAGGCGAACAAGGTTGATGCTTTAAAGTGTTTGTGAGAGACAAGCAATGGGTCAAGTGTTTCATGATGGATTGATAATGGATATTGAATTGTGGATGAAGTTCTTAGTGAATGATTTGATGTATGTTGTTTTTGAAGTAGGAATAGAACAATATAGGTACGTGATTCGTTAAGGATGATAGAACGATAAGATTGGATAATTTTGAATGTGGAGGTTTGTGTGAACAATGATTGGGTGAATGTGAGAACGCGAAGTATAATTGATGAATAAATGTTAAGTAGAATTAACGTACATACGTATGAGTTGGACGATTTTGAGTGACTTTAAAGGTCTCAACGAGAAGGACATGTGGAATAAAAGTATGACCCTTGAAGAAGGTTGGTTTAGGTTTCAGACACTCCTTGAAGACTACTATGAAATATGAGAATCAAATTGTGGTAAGTTATAAGAATATGACTTTTGGTTGGAGATAGTGTCATTTTGATAGGCTGTGTGAATTGAAGACGAAGTTAATAGTGTTAATACTTATAATGTAAAGTTGTAGTGAGTTATGGACTCTCACATATGAAGGATATACCACTGGTATGAAGTGGCGTTGATAAATGATTTTTTCAATGGTTGAAGGGGAACTTGACACTCAATTTCAAATTAGTGGTGAGGTCAGAGCTAGATGGTATTGTGAGCAGATGAGTGAGTATTATAATGGAACGACGAATTTCGGTGTTTATGGATTAAGTTGGAATTGTGCAATAGATTTCCTAAGGATAAACGAAGGAAAAAGATGAATGAGCAAACTTGTTTGCATTAATCATGAAACTGGAGATGAAAGGAAGTTATTAAATGAGATAAGTAAGAATTGGATCAATTCTCCTTTATGGATTCTTGGAATTGCAACAACAAGATGGGAAGTTGCAAGAGATGAGTGAAGTGAGAATCGAAATTATCAAATTTAGCAATTGAAGGATTATGGAGTTATTGCTCAATATAGTGGTATAATTGTACTCCATTGTGAGGAGTGGAAAGGTAAAGTCTTAGAGGAAGCTCATGGTGTTCGATACATCACACACCCTCGAAGTACCAAGGTATAGAGAGAATTGAGGGAGTAAGAAGAATGGAGTAGGTGTTGCTAAGTGTTGGCAAATAAACAACTGTGGATTGGTCGTTAAGATCTATCAAGTTGAATATGAACCTTGAGTGAAAGTTGTTCTAGGCCTCGGAGAGCATTGAGAATGAATGATTGTATATGGATTGTAGTGAAAAAAAAAAAACTAACATATGTTAGCCAATCGCGGTTGTGCATAAAATTTTCCTTGAAGTTTTGGGGTATGAGTTCAAGGATGAAGTTGAGGATAATAACAATTGTACGCCAGTATTATGATAGCACCATTATACGTTCTTATGGGAGACAACGGCTGACCCGAGTTAGTTGAAATGAGGTAAGAGATGAGAAATTGTACGATTCTGAATTGGTTAGAAAGTAGAAAGTTGTCACAACAAAAATAAAGGTGATTGAATAATTGGAAAGATTATAAGGTGGACAAAGAATGTATGATTGATTGTTACAGGATAGATGCTAAAAAGGATGTTGGTAGTTAAAGTAGTAATGTATTGGTAAGAGTACGATGGAGGTACTCAAAACACGTATTTACGGCTATTCACACGTTTGGTATGTGTATGATATGATTGAGGATCGTCTGAATAAGAAAACAAGTATTTGATATGATAAATAATAAGTTGGAATAATTCTGGTTATACAATATTGATGTTGACGTGCAATAAGAATTATCTGATATGATGATTGTCACGATTGGTTGGTTGTGATGAACTAAGAGAAGGAAACATTGTTATATGTACTCAAGGTATGATAGTGCGATAGATAAACCACTTGGTTGTATTTGAGGGTTAAGAATGATATTGAACGATATGGATATGTGAATATATATGTAAGGATAATATATATGATTTAAAGTGATCTCGGTAAAGAATGAGATGAAAAAATTTGAAGGCAATTGATGGGAAAAGTTTTGGATGGTGTTAAAAACTTGCTGATATTGAACTAAATGAATATTACGCACCATGTTGTTTTTGAAGTTTGGTTAATATGAATAAGATGTGGACACGTGTTGGTAACATGGGTCATATTAAGAAAAACTTTGATAATACTCAGAGTTTGATATTTGGATTGATGGTGTATGCGATATCGAGTTGTTATGTTAGGATGACATTATTTGAGATTGATATATGTTGAATTCCGATGTATGAACTTGGATAAGGATATAGCATATGAGTTTATTACGGTGAGAGCGTGTTGAGTACATTAGGTTGAGAGTCGATAGGTTGGATTATACTAAGTAGACTTGTATGTTGTTATATATTAAGTGGTGAGATATAAGGTAAGGAAATACTCGAGGTAATATTACATGTGTTGTGAGGCATATATTGGTGGATTTATACCGATATTGAATTATGAGAAGGTATTATAATAATCTTGTAGTGATATTGGTACCTTGATGAGGAGAGATGGTTATTGACCTTGTGGTGATGTAATAGTGCGATATGCGATTAGTGAGATGGATACTGAAATATTGTGGCTTATTTACAATGAAGAAATTTGTGGCGATGATATTATGGGGTGAAGAATACGATGTTGATAATATTGACAAGATTGAGATATGAGTAATGTTGATATAGATACATATAGATTGATAATAAGATCATATTAGTTGTGTTTCATTTATATAGATGATATGTATGATTGTGCTTATGTGATTTTGTGAGTGGTGTGGAGATGTGGTGCTCTATATGTGGTGTTACTTATATGTGTTCATATATTGAGTAATAGTATGTGATTCTGTTTTATATATATATGGATGAGCAGTGGCGAGTGGCTAATGACTGTGTTGATGATTGATGGAGATGATGTAACCGATAATTATACATATTTTGGATTTGTAGATTGCTAAGGTTGATTATGCATGTTAATGTGTTGTTATCACCTCGATATGTTAGTTCGATTTAAATTTCGAGGACGAAATTTTTGTTAGGAGGGTAGATTGAAATAACCTGTCTAGGAAATTTTATTATTTTATTAGTTTTGTTGGTCGGTGAATTATAGTTGATGGTGGTATTAGATTATCGAGATACATTTTTTATTTTTATGAGTCGTGGAGAGTAGTATAAATAAAATAACATTTTCGTAATGTAGTTGTCGAGCCGAGTCGAGAAAATAAGCGAGTGTCATTCGATTTGAAAATTTAAACACAAATTAGAAACCATTTGATGGTTTTCATGAAACCACTTGCTACCTAGGAGAATGTGCAAAACTTACTTCCTACTCTACTTATTTTCATCTAAAAAGCTTTACACATTTGATGAAACAAAAAAAAAAAGAACCCATTTCCTCCTCCTCTCAAATTTTTGGTCGAACCCCCTCCCCTCACCTCTCAAAATTTTTCTTAAATTTTGTTGAGGAAATCTTGCTCAAAACAAGTGTTAGATGCTTCTTTCCATCTCTACAACAAGTAAAGGTATAATTTTTGAATTTTGTAAATTATTCTTATGAGTTGACTTATTATTTAAAGATGAAAATTTTATGATCTATAAGCATGCATGTACAATCTAAGCTTATGTAATGTTATTCGAATCATTTGATGATAGTCTACTCATGAGATGATGTTGTTTTAAACGATTTTGACTATGTTGACTTTTATAAATAAATTCGAAATAAATAGTAAAAGTATTCCAAAAATTATGAAATTTGGGTTGTGCGTAGCCCTTAACATGTAGAACACACGGCCGAAAGCAAAATACGATTTTGATTTGTTTTGAATTTATTATGATTTTTGGAAGTTAAATGGCTGAAAAGTGTTTAAAATACAAAATAAATATCAAACGATGGAGAAAATTAAAGATATTTTATCAGAATATTTCTTACTGTACTCTGAGTGTGTACACGAAAAATTGAAATGTTTTGAAATTGTTTACTATTTTTAGCGATTTAATTACTAAAACGGGATTTTGAAAGAAATCGAAGTATATCTGGGCTTCAAATTTAAATTTTGGATTTTTTCAGTGTTATTAGGGGTCATATTGAGTTGAATCTAAAAGATGGTGATTTTTAAAGTTGATTTAATATTTATTTTGATTTAAGGATGTTAAATGGAGTAGAAATGCATTTAAATAGAGAATAAAATGATTTTTGGTGCATAAATAATTTTGGGCAGAATAGTTGGACTTCTTAAACATATATTGAGCTAGAATAATTATATTGGAGGTATAGGAGTTGATTTGGAATTAATTTGATTTAAACGAATAAAATGGGAGATTAGGAAAAATAAATTAACTCTATGGACGTTGATAGGAACCAAGCGTGGGCGGGAGCTTATTATATAATTAGGTGTACGCTAGTTGCTCTAGCAAGAGGTGAGTAACCTATCTCACAAAGGATAACTTGCTATATGTGGTATTTATGTATATTAATTGATAATAGTTGAGTGGTTTGCATATACATGCTATGTTGTAGAATCTGTTGATTGTTATTGTTGTGTGGTTGAGCTTATTTGGTATTGTGTGAAACATTATATTTCTTCATGATGCATGATATTCAATGATATATATATATATATAAGAAATGATATGAAATGTTAAATGAATAATGAAATGTGTGTTTGAACTATAGTTTGAGCTAAATTATGTTGAGTGGAAACATATGATCTATGCATGTGAAATCGATTAATTACGTTAAATATTGAGTTGAACTATAATAAGAAGTTGTGAGTTGAGTGAAACATAATATGACATAATGAGTTGAAGATGACACGAAATGATGGATTTGCACTATGAAATAAGTTGTTGAGTTGGTTTATGTATCAATTATTACGTTGAGTATAAGATGAAATGTTAAGCTGAACTAAAATATGAAGTATTGATACGTTGTTATGTTGTTTGAGTTATATGAAAATATTAAATATGAGGAGTTGTATCATGGTGAATTTAAATCGGTGACATATGGTGATTGAAATATATGATGTCATGTTGAGATGTATGATGATGAGATAAAGACATATGGTTGTGGTTTTGTAATGTTGATGTATGTATATATATATATGTTGTCATGATGTATGACGTTGAGAAACATGTGGTGATTGAGATAGATGGTTGTAATTCGGAGGTGATACGTATATTTGGTTGAGTTGAGATTGTATGCCGAATTAATGAGATGTTATCTGTGGTATGTGTTATATGTGTATATGTGATTATGTGGTGATTCATGTTTTGTTGTTGTGTCGTATGATGTGCGGTTGTTGATATCCGGTAAAGTGCCCTGGTAGCGATAGAGCTACAGGAGCGAGGTGATGTGCCCTGTTCGACAGGAGCGAGGTGATGTGCCCTGTTCTACAGGAGCGAGGTGATATGCCCTATATGGTGCGTGGTGATAATATACCTTGTGCCGACGGGCACAAGAAGAACTCCCTGCAGGTAGAGGTTGATATAAATGCATGCGAAATGATAAATCCTGAATGGCCACAGGATGAAGGATAATACCGGATATCGAGGTTGTGTTTAAGATGTTGCTAATGTGTTGGCTTGTTGATATGTATGTGTTGTTGAATGAGATGTATTTATGATTGTGGGGCAAGGTAAGGTTGATTTATAAGTTATGATTTACTTATTCGTACATATGTTGGACTTTATATTAAAATGAGTTATGATTATTAGTTGATGTTATATCTATATATATTCCCTTATATATATTAACACGTATGTGGAGTTGGTTACCACGCGTGGCATAGTTTCTCACTAAGCTTTATAGCTTACCCCATTTACGTATGGGCTGGTATTCCACGCCAGCTCTTGAAGGTTGTTGCTGAAGTTGCGCGGTGCAAGAATCATGGAGTGGTTAGCTCGTAAGTGAGACGCTGGTGGCTAGGAGTCCTCAACAGTCATTAAAACTCTATGTATCTTGTGAAGTCTTTTAGACATTGATGTTCTTATTATCGTCAGATATTCTATTGCTCTGTTGACATGTTATGTATTTTAATGAGCTGTCTAGTTCACCACGATGGATAAATATTTTTATATCATAAATGACGTCATTTTCTTTCGTCATCCATCGTATGGTGACTCTGATTTTCATGTTGCTGACGATCCTAACCTTAGGGCGGCCGACCTGGGGCGGGTCGTTACAAGAACCTTAAAACCCTAAAGGAAAAAATAAGACGAAATGCCACGTTTTGTGTTATTCATCAAATAAAGTGGCACGAATGTTAAATAAATAATGCACAGATTATCAAAAGTGTTATCAAATTACATATTACAACACCCAAAGACAAAAAAAGACAAAAAGGACGAATATGAGAACCTTAAAACCCTAAAGGAAAAAATAAGACGAAATGCCACGTTTTGTGTTATTCATCAAATAAAGTGGCACGAATGTTAAATAAATAATGCACGGATTATCAAAAGTGTTATCAAATTACATATTACAACACCCAAAGACAAAAAAAGACAAAAAAGGACGAATATGAGAACCTTAAAACCCTAAAGGAAAAACTAAGCCGAAATGCCACGTTTTGTGTTATTCATCAAATAAAGTGGCACGAATGTTAAATAAATAATGCACGGATTATCAAAAGTGTTATCAAATTACATATTACAACACCCAAAGACAAAAAAAGACAAAAAAGGACGAATATGAGAACCTTAAAACCCTAAAGGAAAAAATAAGACGAAATGCCACGTTTTGTGTTATTCATCAAATAAAGTGGCACGCATGTTAAATAAATAATGCACGGATTATAAAAGTGTTATCAAATTACATATTACAACACCCAAAGACAAAAAAAGACAAAAAAGGACGAATATGAGAACCTTAAAACCCTAAAGGAAAAATAAGACGAAATGCCACGTTTTGTGTTATTCATCAATAAAGTGGCACGAATGTTAAATAAATAATGTACGGATTATTAAAAGTGTTATCAAATTACATATTACAACACCCAAAGACAAAAAAAGACAAAAAAGGACGAATATGAGAACCTTAAAACCCTAAAGGAAAAAATAAGACGAAATGCCACGTTTTGTGTTATTCATCAAATAAAGTGGCACGAATGTTAAATAAATAATGCACGGATTATTAAAAGTGTTATCAAATTACATATTACAACACCCAAAGACAAAAAAAGACAAAAAAGGACGAATATGAGAACCTTAAAACCCTAAAGGAAAAAATAAGACGAAATGCCACGTTTTGTGTTATTCATCAAATAAAGTGGCACGAATGTTAAATAAATAATGCACGGATTATAAAAGTGTTATCAAATTACATATTACAACACCCAAAGACAAAAAAGACA
>QFAX02000439.1:0-37011 GCA_003412495.2 Echium plantagineum
ACACGTGTATATAATGAGGTGACTAAGCCATATGTAAAACACAATAACGGAATATCAAATACAGAAGAAAATATCTTCTTCCCTCCAAATAATGCTCTCTAGAATCTTCTTCAATTTCTCTCAAACATTTCTTCATCCTCGATCAAGCTATTCATGAATATCACAATTAACATTTTTTAATATTTTGAATTTATATATTTTTCAACATCCTACCCTTGAGATAGGCTCGATTCGTCCTCCGTCAAACTCAACTGGTAAAGAGCTAGAAAGTTAAGTATTAATCGCACCTCTTCATACAACACGAGTTTGCTCCTTCATCAATCTCCCTCTAGTCCCCTAATCAGTTGAGACATATCATTTGATTTACTAATTTCGTATATTACAAGATAGGGATACGTGATGGTAATTTTTTTAGGGTAGGCTTGATTTGAGAGAAATTGATGTTAATGTAACCTCATACATAAAACCAATTGTAGCAACTATTACACACAAAAGAAGAAAAAGAGGGACCTGATCAGGAAATGTCGTAATTCGACTAAATAACATATTAGTAATAACACATCTTGAATCAAGTTAAAATTCTTGGTTTTTAACAAGCTATGAGTCAATCATTCATTTCGACGGATTTTATTGAACGAAAATGGTGACATTGCTCCCCTATTTTGCCCAAGTATTGGCATGTGTAATGATATTATTAACAGGCCTATATACTCCTCTTCGTTGGCCCAACAAGCCATAGTGTTGTCTAGTCCAGTATGATGTATCATCATGTATCATGTATGTAATATAGCCCAATCGAATCACAGTTAGGTTCTTTCTTAAATATAGTTCTTTGTTGATTAAATAGAATTTTTTATTATTAATCAGAATGCATACAACATTATAAAAGTACACTTTTTCGTGGAGTACAAAAGAAAATAAATTACGGGATGTGTAAGGTTCGTTTATTACATGAGTCGAGTCAATATTGTGTAAAAAGCGAAACTATAATCAATTAACACTCCAGCAAATTACTTGTTGTTGAGTTATATATCGGAACAATGCAATAGGAATTGAATTAACTAATTAAAACTATATATAGGAACCCTTGTAACACTTTATAGTGTTTGACTTAACGATAGAGTATCATTAACAAAATTTTTCATTTTTGTCATTAACAATACCTAAAGAGAAAAGTGACATCCTAGAAAAAAAGGTCAACGGGGTCAAAAAAATTTGCGTAGAACCATATGATAATCTGATGGATTTCCTTAGAGTTAGCAACTATTGATACCTAGAATCACGCTATTCATATATTTTTCATGCATATTAACCCATTTATATTTGCAAGCTATGCAGCGAATATAATTCCTCATTTTACAAGATTGCTGCTTTGAAACAATAATTTCTCTAAAAAAACAAAACAAAATGGCATAAACAACTTGTCCTTGCTTTTGCATTGTTTGCAATTGTTGGCATGGCTTCAGCTTGGTCTACCAACGAGAATGCTCTACCTCCTGTCGATGATGCTGAGGTCGAAGTCCTGTCACCCTCCTCCGCCAACGTCATCGGACCCCTCGATGGAACTTCTAATAATGCAGCTGCACCGTCGGTGGCCCCGTTTCACCACATGACTTCCCTGATCTGTCTCCAGCTCAAGCACCTACGAGCGACGGAACCACCTTCCACGTCTCTGCTTTTGCTACTGTTGTTGCTGCAACTGTGGCCAGCTCTTTGTTCCTCTAAACTCGATCAGGATCATCTACCTCCTTTCGCTTTCAATTCATTACAAGACATAACGTTGTTCTATTGTAAATTATGTTTGTGATATCCAAGAGCTAGTGATCAAATCGTACCAACTAACATTTCGAATATTCTGTTGTTCTTTCTTTGTCCCCTTTTGAATATGATTTTTTCTTATTCATTTTTTCATCCAACGTTTATATTTGCGTGATATCAATTCATCCGTTGTTACTATATAAAAATCATGATTCCGTCACATATTCACAATCGTATTACATTATGGAAAAATAATACAGTAACACTATGTTTGAACTTGGTCAGATCTAGTGTTCTAGCATTTATGGATGGATAGAAAGATTTACTGCATCTCTGACAAGCTCCATGTTGATGTTGGTGTCGATATTTTATTACCTCTGGCCTCTGGGTTTATCATGTTAGTTGTTTTTTGTTCATGGATAAGCGGTTGGATTTCAAGATTATACTATTAGATACTGTTGGATGGAAACAAGATCAATGGCATTGATGTTAGATTTGCAACTATGTCAATTATGCAGTTGTGATGTTTGTGATTCACCTCAGAAACATGATCCTATTTAAACTTGTCTGCTTTTATTGTTCTTTCTTTCTTGATTGCAGTCAACATTTCCATGTGAGGCCCAATATCTTTTGGGAGATAACTGTTTATGCAAGGTAAAAGGAGTACGGTAGTATGCAACCTTACCCTTATAATAAGGAGTAGAATCGTTTCGAAATTAACCTAAGAGTGGAGTGCAAACTATCTATTCACAATCGATAGTAAAAATAGGTACTTTAATGACTCATTTTCTTGTTCCACTGTATTCAAATAAAAACGAACTAAATGCATTGTCGGTAAACTATCAAACAAATATAGTTGTTTCCTTTGATAAATAGTACAATATTTAAACCTGCTTAGAGAAGAGATTGTAATCTCGAATTTTGACTAACTATGCTTAAAGGCACAGGAGGTCAGAATCCACCAGAATTATCGATGGGTGTGACGCCCACGCAGACGTGTAACAGCCAAGATAAGAACAGAAAATTACTTATCTCAGTACAAAAGTATAAAATCAACAAAACTAGGAGGCATAAGTATAATCATATACCACTATATAATTGCAGTTGCCTTTGTTATCTACTCTTCGTGAAAAAAGCAGTTGATTAGCACTTTTTCCCCTTCTTGCAAGACAATGAACCTGCTCCACTGGTGAGTAAGCTAATAAGTGAAGAGGATTTAGCATTTAAACTTGATGCTTTGGCATAGGTAGATGCTGCTCCAGCACCAGACTTAATGAAAAATGCTCCATTTAACAAGAGGTCTCCTTCTGACCTCCAATTCCAGTGCTTCCATTTACTCTCTGGTGCATCCTCATGCTTCGTAACCTTCGCCAAACAATAATTTCACTTACATGAGTACATTGCAAATGACAACTACTTATAGCAGCCATGGAGAAGGTCAGAACAGCGAGTTGTCCTAGAGGTTTGGCATTCTACGAGAAGGAGGGGTCGTTCGAAAGTTCTTACCTCTTTGTTGAATCTATCATTGGGAGCAAGAAATCTATTGCCCTGACTATTGATCGTAGGAGAAGCACTGCCTCCAATTGCATACATTTTCCAGTGAGTATAGTCATTATTCACCACATGAAAGTAACCATGCCTGCATCTGCAACAGAAAAACAAGACACAACTTTAAAATTCAACAAATCAAGAAGAACAATAAGAAGAGAGGCAAAAACCTTAGTATTTACCTTGGCATCCTCTGTACAAGCCCTTCTCCAAAGTGATTAAATGCAATAGTGACCTGCATGTTCTTGTCTCTTTTGTAACTATCACTATGCCCTAAGAGCATCACCTTATTATGGTGAGTCAAATAATTATTCGAAATAGTTATAGCAGTCGAACCACGAATTGCATCAATCAAACCATCTCTACAATTAGACAAAGAACAATGATCCACCCAAACATGGCTCCCTCCGAAAATCGAAACGCCATCTCCATCAGACAAAGTCCTCCATCCATAATGTTCAGGAGAGTCTCTGACATTGGCATTTCCCCCTTGTTTGCAATCATGAATATTAATCCCATGTATTATAATGTTTGTCACATACTGGATAGTAATACATGGACCACCTGCAATATGGACACTTGCACCTCTTCCATCAATAGTCTTGAATGAATTCATCATCAATTCTTCTTTCAACTTAATAACCATATCTCTTTCAAAAATGATCCATAAAGGCTCATTTTGGATTACACCATATCTTAAAGTCCCTTTCTTTGGATTCACAGGATGATCTCCATTGTCTGTAACAACATATATCTTCCCATCTCTTCCTCCAATTGCATGCTTTCCAAAACCAATTGCACAGTCTGCTAACTTTTGCCTGTTTTTCTCCCATTTTGAATCACACCTCCAGCAATCATCAATTGGATTCCCACTCCCACATGAAAGATAACCCAACTTTCTTCTTGTTGCATTCACAATCTGCCTGCAACATTTTCATTAAAGTAAAGAGACCATGTCTCAAAACTAACTCTACTAGAAACACTTCACATTAATATTAACATGTGCAATGCCTTCCAAGAGACTTCCGCTTAAGCGGTATAAAGGGTCGGATAGTACAAAACGTTACACTTGTCATAACAAGGAAGTTGTTTCGTATTGATCAAAGAGTGAAGTTCAAACATTATCTTCTATTTTACAATAGATAAGAAACATATCTAGTATGTTAAGCCATTTTAATATATTTCATAATATTTCAAGAACCATAAAGTATAAAATCATTAACATTGCCACATTAAAATGAGTTGGACATTTCTAATACAAGTTTTCATTGGGGGGGGGGGGGGGGGGGGTGACATACTGATGAACTTCTTGAGCTATTGCTTCAGGATCAGGCACTGGAGAAGAGAGTGTGGAGACTTGGAGTAAAGCAAGTGAGAAAAAATAGCAAAAAAAGCTTGAAGTGACATTTTTCTTGAGAAGATAATAATAAAAGGGAATGTAAAGAAATGTAGGTGAATCAAAGATGAGCGTGATTATTATATATAGATATTGACATAGATAAGAGATGAATTTAAATAAATATAATAAACTGAACACTTGGGGCCCTATGCTAAATGACTTCCATTTTATACAAATGAGGTTCTTGAAAATCTAGATCACTAAACATGGTTAGAAAAAGTGAAAAACTCTGGTGGAATAACTATATTCTCTGGCTCATGCAAGATTCATTTTTTTTTGGATTTTCTCATACACTTGTTGTATATATATATGTTCTTGAGTTAATAGAAATGGTTAATAATCTACTATATTTTTTTTTCTTGCTTTTCTACATTACAGTCATATGAAGTACTTCTACTGTAATTTCCTTGTTTGTATAATATTTATTTACTTATGAATGGATGTAGTAATTGGTTTGGTCGATTATGTGAAGTTGTAACTTGTAATGTGGTGTATGTTTCTTGGTAAGAACTATTTCCTATCGCATGGATTTTAAAGGCACGAAAAACGTGACCGATTTATATCCTTACCGAATTTATGGTTTAGGCGTTGGTTTGTAGTTGGGAGTTAGGACGTGTATTTCATGCGATATTTGTTTTGTGTGTTTTCGTTTTCCAAAGGAACGCACGGAATCATCGTTCGACCTATCAAACCAACACATAAAATCATCATTTAACCTATCAAACAATGCATGCTTCATGCGTTCGGTGATGATAAAACCGACAAAAAATTCTGCCTGAAATGTGGAGCAGTGAAAATACATATGAAGTAGGACTCCGTACAAATTACATGTTAGGGCCTTGGGATTATATGCATGTTGCTTCATGTGAGCGTAAGGTGTTGTTCCTCTTTAGATTCTCAAGATAGATCAACATTACCCCAATTATATGATTCACCAATTATTGTGTTGGATACCGAGTATTAGAAGATTTAGTCTGAACACAATCCGTGACTCCATATTGTCAGAACAATAACATGAAATAGATGTAAAATGAACGATTAAATCTCAGAATAAATAAATCGATATTATCTGTAGTTTAAACTACATTTGCAGTAAAGATGATCATTTAAGTACTGTTTCTGATTAATTATATGCATATATCATCGTTTTCATTCAAAACTAATAAATAGAGTAATGTTTAATTAGTTTATATTTCGAGAATATCAAAGTAAATGAGAGTAGTAGTAAAATTAATCAAATCCAAAAACTCTCAATCTAGCTCAAATCATTCTCCAACATTTCCGTGTCCCCACTATTTTCTTGTTTTGAAGGGTATGCAGTCGGTGGTGAAGCTTGTTAATGGACTTTGTTTTCAACATAGGCTGAATGGACGACTATTAGTCCAGTGGTATCTGACTCGAGTTTTTATTGAGAGTTCTTGGATATAATTCTCGCTAAAAAATATTTCTTTCATATTATCTCTACTATATTTATAGTATATATTCTAACAATTACCTTAGTAACCCACTATATATATGTAAATTATCTCTACTATATTTATAGCATATATTCAATATTGCCCTATAAAAATTGGCAAAATGTGTTACAATAAACTCGAATTTATTCAATAATTCCTACAAAGTTTAAGATATAAATGCACTTTCCAATTATCCTATATATTGGAACATTTAATTAAATCATCCTTCAACTTGCCCCTCTATTAGAGGTAATCTTACAAGTTACAAGTGGAAGCACATATGCCCCTCTCCATGTGCTCTATTTTGAGTGGAATGAGCAATTATTCTTCATGCCTTTCATTGAGGCAAAACACTGTTTGTTTACATTCCATTTTGAGTGGAATGTGCAATTATTTTTCCAGCTTTTCATCAATGTTTGGTTTAGCTTGAAATACCAAGAACTGAGCTAGCTCGACGATCATTAGTCTATTTCAGGTGGCTAGCTCAACCTCATGCAAGTTATTTTTCAGGCATCATATGGTAACATCCTATATGGATTGATTCCGAAAAGCAAAAAGCCGAAATCCAAATCTAGATCAACGGAAGGCAAATTGGAGACCTACTATTGGAACTTCAAGTACCCTAACAGAGTGTATGTAAAGAAAGTTGGTTGTGTATATAAGTCGAGGCTAACATTTTAACCAAAAGAATGGTGGGTGGGGGTGCAGCGGTGAGGACAAAAGAGGGGAAGAATTTCTTACTACAACAATGCTCCTAGTATCCCACAATTGCAAACATTCTCAACCTTTAATAAATCCTACTAGGTATATATCAAATTCCTGAAACCATGTCACTTTGCAGCATGGTCCTATACAACATTACCTTGTATACAACCCTTCAATACATTTAAAAGTTGGTGGGAGACCTTGTGAACAACCCAATCTTGTAGAAAATCTGTGCCGTAGCGCCATTTAATAAATACGTTTTGACAGATGAACCTCCTCAAGTTTCTGCATGTAGCGTCTTTGAAATATGCTATTAGCTCCAGCCTTCCAGTTCATCTCATGTCATTGTATTATTAGCTTATATCTTCTTGCACATTTTCAACTGAACCTATTTTCCTACCTGATCTAATAGCCTCTTCCTGCAGCAGGAAGAACAATTAATCAAAGGTTAGTTAATTAAAGCCGAGAGTATTGCACATAATAGAAAACAATAATTCAGGACCATTTATTCATACACATACACTCGTAAATGGGCATGAATCAACAATGGTTCCCAACAACCCCCATACCTCACAGTAAAAAAAAAATCAATAAAGTTAATTTCTACAACGTAATATGTTCCATTTCGGAAAAAAAGTGAGATTAACTTTAGGGTTGAGCCCCCCTTAACTTTATCTCAACCTACTAATGGTTGAAGATAGAAAAAAATACCAAAGGAAATAGTAACATCTCACCAGAAATGTTTTAAAGTGAATTACCAGTATAGACTTACTAAGTAAGCCATCAACTAATATTGTGCAAGATAAGGAATGAAAGGACAATCGTTTTGGCACTCGTCCTTTGTTATTCAAACTAAATTTTGTCACGCATTGGGTACATCAAAAGGTAGAGCGGAGAAGACCGCCTCATATTGCAATCCACCAGACCGGTTCAGGAAACAACACAACAGCATATTTTTAAGTGAACACATTAGTCTTAGCAACAGAGATCCAGAGCTACCTTTTCTATATTTCCATGTGGATGTCCACTGCTTTCTCCATTTGCAGACTTCCTTGGACTTTGGCTATTGAAAGCAGCCCTTTGATCCTCACTTAATCTAGGAGAAGTGCTATTTCCATTTTCAGTAATTGAAGATATCCTATTGTTGCTTATAGAATTACCAGTATGAGAATTTGATATACCATTGTCTTTTTTATCCATTAAACCAACTTCATTACATTCTTCATTTTCTGTTTGTGTTCCCTTATCAGCGATTGCTTCAGCTGCCTTTTTCATTTCCTCTCTTTGCCGTTTTTTCTGGGCCTCTTGTTCCTTCAATTGTTTAAACCTAAACCAAAATTTACACCAGTTTAGAGCATATTTTTAGCATTACTTCAGTTGTAAGAAAAAATAGAAAACTAGCAAGTGGCAACCCCTCTACCTATCACCAGGACGAGGCCCCTCTGACGTTGGCTTTTGTTCTATCTTAGTGGTTTTGTTCACCACAACTGATTCAGAAACGAATTTCTCACTTCTTAATTGTTGTTTCATGTTTAAGTCTTTACTAATTTGTATCACAGGATTTCTTGCACCACCCAACTTTTGAAGCCATATTTGTTGAGCAGTACTGAGGATGTTGTTTGTGAACCTGCACATACCCATATATACAATATGTCCAAAATCAATAAATAAGAGGGAAGGGTAGATCCGAAGTATTAAAAAGGATTGAACTGCTTACCAGTAAAGACCTAGACCAGAAGGAACTGACAGAGCAAAATAACCAATCATTAGAGGCAAGAATTTGGTTATCGCTTGAGAAGTTTTTTGGTTCGGATCATTGCTCTGAGTGAACAATAGTCAATAAAGAAAATATCAGTTAGAGATAGATGGACAATCTTGTCTACCGAGCACTAAATCAACTTTTCACCAACCATCAAATCGTCATCAAACAAAACCCATGATATTGGGTATTGCTGAAGGGGTCACTCTAACTTCTACTTGGACAGGACAATTATGAGTTTTGAGACTTTCTAAGCAATGGGTGAAGCAGAATAAAAAGGAAACTGAAGACTGGCTTCAAGTGTTCTGCAAAAGAAATCTATTTGGCAGTATCTAGTGAAGATCAAAGGTTAATACGCGTATACAGAACAATTGGAGAAATCGAATCACCCAAGCAAGCTATGTTATGTATAAATTGGTATGCAATCGCTAAACCTGATGACAACTCAATAGGCTCTGAATTATGTCAGCACTAGAAATTAACATTATTGTACTTGCTAAAGATTATATCCCTGCCTGCAACAGAACTCCTTTGCCATTAAGAAACCTAATTCTAAAATTATTACTCAGATCCATGAACATGGTGGAGCGGGGACCTTCTGGTTCAGATAGTATGAACAGATCCCAAACATCAAACACCAGCCCCCGAAAAGAGAGGATCCGTACATAGTAGCCAGAGATAGTTTCCAGCTTCAGAAGGATTTGGCATCTTTTTTTTTTTAGAAGGATTTGGCATCTTTGATATAAAATAAGTTATTCCTGCAACTTGACTAACCTGTGATGGTTGCATAATCTGAACAGAGATGTACTGAGATATCACAAGTAAAACTGGCAATGCAAGGTAGGCCAAGGTATCTGACCATCCAAGAGGAGGATGTCCATCCTGCAGATGAAATTAGAAAAAAATGGAGTGTCAGATTAACAATTTGGGGGAAAGAAAAAAGCAACTTCAGATATGATTTAAGATGTCTTCCAAGTGGTGTATTCAAGAGGCACAAGGGGGCAGAACTACTTCAATATATCAAGCAACGTGAGAAAGATGCCACAATTTATAGTCTCAGAAGTAATGATAACACGACATAATGCAACAACATAGAAGTGTCAATGACTTACAACAAAAGGGAAGAGCCAAGAGGTACCACTGCCAGTTTGACGGGAAGCAATCGTTGTTGGACCAGCTAGGGAAGGTATCCAGAAGAAACCTTCTGTCAGAAGTCCCTTCAAAAAATAAAAGACAAAAAAATAAGTTGCTTTGACAAATGTGATAATGCTAACAACTATACTACTATAGCAAAAAAGATGAGCTAACAGGAAGAGAGACGATTGGTGGCTCCTCAAGATCAACTTATTACCTCATTTGCCACATTAGAAAGGGCTCTATAGAGTCCAATCCATATCGGTATAGTGGCAAGGGTTGGCAGACATCCTGGAGTTGTACAAAATAACAGAGTTAGGAGCAAAAAAGATATGGAAACCCCAATCAAGAGAGTAAATTACACAAGAAGCTACCATTTACCTGCAAGTGGGTTAATGCCAGCTAACTTGTATAGACGGGCTGTCTCTACCTGAATCTTCTCCTGGAGACACAGGTAACCAGATATTACGGAGATAGTTCATAACATGTTGAAGTTCTCTTCTAAATATTTCCAAAGATAAGAAAAGAAAACTATTTTGTTCCTTAACATCAATTAATGACGGTCATTTCAGACTAGCTATCTAGCAACAAAAAAACAAACGAGATTTTCAAATTTGTTCCTCACTATTTTCAAATATAGTTCCTCTCAAAAGACACAGTTATTGTATATGGACCGGATAAAAATTCCCCTAAAGCCCTAAACTCATCAGTTTTTTGTCAATCCATAGATGTTTGTATGTCGCATGTGAACTTTATCCAAGATATACAGAGAAGTTGGGGGGATAACCTGATCACCAGCATATTGTTCTTGAATAGCCTTTATCTGAGGCGCCAGCGACCGCATAGCCATAGTAGATTCTACCTGGGTATTATATTTTCCAGAAAGCGGTTAGTATGTCCTTACACCTTACTATATGCAACTAAAGCATTACTTACATATCTGAAACTAAAAATTTATAAGCTGAAACTCCCAATATACTACATTCTCACCTGCTTTTTCGTCAACGGAAATGTGGCGGCCTTTACGAGTATTGTAAGCAGAATGATTGCAAAACCATAAGAATATGGGACATGTACAGTAGACAAGCCATCCTTCAAAACCTGCAAATGAACACAAACCAACTCTGTTAAACTATGGCTCATAATCGAAATTGAGAAAACACCATAAGGGAAAATGATACTTATTTTCAAACATACAAAAGTTTTCTATTGCAAATCCATCTGCCCTACCCACAAAATGTAGCATTAATTAGATTCTAAATTCACCACTTCTTATACAAATTCACCACTTACTATGAGCAATATAGAGCTCAAGTATAGACCGTGTTAACATGAGGTGTTTTATATATTTCCCTTTATAAAAAATACCGAGTTCAAAAAATTGATAAAGCCCCCATCAAATTCAGAATTGGATAATCTTTTCAAACTGCAGCTAGTATAAATCATCGGACAAACCAAACCAAGCCTTACCCCAGTAACTGGAAACAAAAACTAAAAAGATCAAAACTTTATCACACCTTCAAAACAGTTTCCATGCCATTAGTGATCCCAGAAAGCCAATCACCATTTTCCTTAACATTTGTATCATTGAACTTATCAACAGCTGCACTATTGACAGCAGCATCAGCTATAGTATACAAAAATCCTTCAACTCTTTCAAACATTCCCCCAATACCATCAAATTCAGGACCTGGAAGATGACCCAACCCGGCCCGAGTCACAAACAATTTCCCCCTAAAAAATGGTCTTCCTGGAACTGGAATTCTAGGAAATTGAGTTTGAGAAAAAGGAGGGGAAAATTGATTAAATTTGTGTGGAAATGGTGATAATATTGCGTTATTTGACATGGAATAGCAAAAAGATACCATCTTTATGTGTTTTATTTGAAAATTTATGGTGTTTTGGGGGTTTTGAGGGGGCTTTTGTAACCCTAGATTATGGTGGATGATGAAATTTGTAGTGATTTTGGGGGTTTTTTTTGTGTTAGCACAAAGGTTAATTTTTTGAAATCATTTGTACAGTTTCAAATGGGTCAGTTGCTTGTACTACTAGTTGATTATGATGGTGACCACTATAATTGAATCATTATTAAAGTTAGGACTTAGGAGTAATAAGTTAAAATTTAATCTTCGTCATTTGATTAACGTTAATGATTAAAATATAATTTCCTTATTTGTTTTAATACGTTAAATATTTAAAATTACTCCTATATGATTATTATGATGATGTGCATAATATATAGGTATAATTTTACAACTCAATAAACTAAGGAGTCATGAAGAAACATATGACGAGGAACGGAGGAAGTAGAGGATGTCTAACCAACATACCTACACTAGGTATCGAAGAGGGTAAGAAAAGAGCTAGAAAATCAAGCTCAAGCAATTGAGCCATTTGGCTACACTATGTGCGCACCCAAACAGTGTTACTTTCGGGAGCGAAATTACCATTTTGCCCCTCTGTCAAGTTTCCTCAATCACTACATTTGCAAATAGGGGGGCATAATTGTAATTTCACTCCCGACAAGCACTATTTGGGTGTGCATATAACAGATCAGTTTTGAAAGTTAGGGAGTCGAACCAGGAACTCGTGGAAATGTGCTATGAATGGCCTAAATGGTTGATGTACTCATGTACATGTACACATGTACATGGTCGGGCCCATCTAATTTGAGGGCCAAATTAGGACTTAAGGAGTGTAGTGTATGGGCCCGATTAATTATATAATTGATGAGTGAATTGCACAAATAGTCCCCGATAGTGTCACCAAGTTGCAGTTTAGTCCCCAATAGTGGCACCGTTGCAGTTTAGTCCCCGAAAGTGGCTAAAAGTTGCAGATTAGTCCCCACGTTAACTATTCCATTAACTTTTAACATCAATACGCGATAAAATGTTAAATTTGGGGCAAAAAAATGGTTTTTTTGAAGACACAAACTCATTATTGGTGTTAGAAATTATTAAAATTTTGCATTTCAACTTCGTAATGAATTTTCATGAGATACAAAAAATGAGTTTAAGTCTTGAAAATTTATTTTTTTTTGTCCAAATTTGACCTCTCATCGCGTGTTGGTGTTAAAAATTAACGGAATAGTTAACGTGGGGACTAATATGCAACTTTTTGGCCACTTTCGGGGACTAAACTGCAACAGTGCCACTATTGGGGACCAAACTGCAACTTGGTGACACTAACGGGGACTATTTGTGCAATTCGCTCTTGAATTGATCTTAAAAAAATTATTCCCTCCAAACTAAATTATTTGTACATTTTTCCCTTTTTAAAAATTCCAAAATTAAGTCGGTTGTAGTTTAAATTTATAGAGGGAAAATTGATGATGTGGTATGAATTTTATTTTTCTAAAAATTTGTGTAAAATTAAATGGGACAAACAAATTGAGATAGATTAATTTAAAATAGGGCAAAATGGATCATCATCTATATTTTATCCTGGACCTCTTTTCGCTCACTCATGTTTTAAGTGTCCCAACTTGCTCACCCATGAACAAATAAGTGACTCTTTCAGTACAAAATATATTCATCGTTAATATCGGCGTTAACTTAGTCATATGCTAATCACATGATTTTTGTAAAGGTAAATATAAATTTCTTAATTAGTAGAAACTAAAAACGAATACAAAAATTGACCCCCAAATAAAATCACGTGAATATCATGTGACGAAATTGATTGAGGAACAGATGACAAAATGGGTAAATGAGGACTTTTAAAATATGGGTAAGCAAATGAGGACATTAAAAACATTTATGAGCGCAAGAAGTCTAGATTAAAACATAGGTGATGACTGATGAGCCTTACCTTTTGCTCTCTTTAAAAATTCAAATGAATCTCATATCATTTGATTATCTATCAAAATAATTATGTTTTATAATATATAATTATCTAAGATAATGTCATATACTTTTGATGTTTTTTTTATTTATGTCCCTTATAATTATATTTTGCTCTTAATGGTTGTTTTTGCTTTTCAAGGGATATACTCTATACCAATTTTGTCAAAATTGTGATGCCAAATAGACAAGAAAAATTGGTTGAACAAGTGATAAGAAAGCCTCTGAAACATGAGGCCTACAACTCACCAAAACCACACACAAGATAAGATATGAATCTACAATGCACAATATCATTGGCTCTCATTCTCCTCATCAAGATTATTCCCAATTATTCCTCATTTTCTTATACTCCAATTTCACCCTCTCCTATTACCTTCTGCAAAACTCAGTTTCCATAAGCCTAAACCAAATAAAACATACTTGTAAAAATGGCAGCAACAGTATCAACAACCATGGCTATGCTCAATCCTAAGTGCCTTTCTCCATGCAAGACCAACCCTTCATCAAAACCAGCACCAAAAACAACCTCCCTTTTTTCCATGCAAAATCTCCCTAAGGGTCTCAAGATTTCATCTGACAATTCAAACTTTTCCATCCCCCTCTCAGGAACAGCTCTTGCTGGTGCAGTATTTTCAAGTTTAGCAACTTCTGATGCAGCTTTTGCTGCTCAACAAGTTGCAGACTTAGCCGAGGGGAGCGATAACAGAGGCCTCGCGCTTTTGCTACCACTCATTCCAGCCATAGCTTGGGTGCTCTTCAACATTCTTCAACCAGCTTTGAACCAGATCAACAGAATGAGGACTAAAGGAGTGATCGTAGGACTCGGGCTTGGTGGGTTGGCTGCTTCAGAGTTCTTGATGAATGCACCAGAAGCATCAGCAGCAGCTGAAGCAGCTGCAAATGATAACAGAGGAACACTTCTTTTGTTTGTTGTTGCACCTGCTATTTTATGGGTGCTTTACAACATCCTTCAACCTGCTCTCAACCAGATTAACAGGATGAGATCTTAGTAATATTGCCACTTTCTTTGAATGTAACTACTCTTTTCATTTTGTTATATATATTCGGCCCTTGTCTTTGCAAGGGCTCGAACTTGCGAGTAATATCTCGTGGCCACTACTTGGTTATCTATCGTTATGTTAATGAAGTGTTTCTTGAACTTTTCTTTTAGTATGGTTCTCATGAAATAAGATAAAACCTGCATAATTGTATATCAAAAGGTCCTCTTCATCTTTTATACTATACTTATTATTTACTAGTAGTATCTCCTTTATCTTCTTAATCAGTATAAATCATGTTTTGGTTCTGAGTAATTAATCCCAAGGCTAGAGTCTTTCTACACTTTTTAGGATGATTTCTCTAAGCTTTGATGCACAATGAATCAATTTAGGATGTAAAAATATAAATAAGACTCTTAATCAAAGTTGCTAGGAATGAGTATCTATTTATCACAAAAATGATGGAGCAACAATCTAAAAAGATGCATAGAGCATTGGAAAACAATATGTTATGTAGTGTATATCATAAATGATAGCTCAAATTGCCCTTAGCAATTCAGAACACGGCGTTGAAATTACTAGTAATTGCTGAGTACCTTACATACAAAGGGCATATCTAGGACATTAGCTTTCCGTGCGTGGATTAGATCTAACAAGAAGAGGAACAAGATGAAACTTTGTATGAATTTTTTGAGCAACTGAGACTAGGTTGCAGTGTAGTCGCTGTTTCTTTAAACGATCTTCCCCTCTCTGGATCCTTGTGTTCTTTTCGTTTTCAGGGATTCAATTAGATCCTCCACCCACTAGACGATTTGAAGCTAGAACTTCTGTGTTCTACTTTAGTATAGTCGAAGATTTATGGGAAGACTCCGGCTAAGTTGTGAAATCTCTTCTACTTTTGCTGCATTTACTGCAGGTCCTCGCTCTTTTGAGTATAAAGAATCCATATTTCAGGTTTCGTCAGTACTTTGTTGTTCCTCCACTGTTAGTAGGTAGCCTCCAATCTCTCCATCTTAGTTGCAGGAGAATAGTTCTCGCCCGCCTAGGCATAAACACTTCTACGTTGTTCAGCTAGTGTTAGTAAGGGGACACCATTTATACAACATAATACGGAGTATACTTATTGTGACACATGACCTTATCCGTTAGCAATACATTTTTCATATCTATGCCCCATCAATTTAACAGGACCGAATGTAATGGTGCATCAATTAAAAAATTGCTTTCACAAGCAAGCTGATTCAACTCTGATGCACAGCGTTTGTGTTTCTTCATTTGCTGACTCATACTATAAACAGACTCTGATCTAGCACTGGGTATTCCATTGAGTCAAATGGATACTCATAATTAAACTCCAATGACTCGTATAAAGGTGTGACTGCGGCAAGGAGCTCTCGATCAATGCAGTCAAAATAGTATCCGTTGTTAATGCCAACATTTATCTGTTGATGAACACCCTGAAGTACATTATTGAGCGACTCCTTTCTCTGAGCAAATTCTGGACGGTCTATAAGGATTTGATCTGCTGATGACCTACCATTCTTAGTGCTCCATGCAGAACTGCTAATTTGTCCAAATTGTTGACTACTTGTCATGTGGCATTCAGATTGAATTGCAAACAAGTCTACTTCACTTTCAGCTTGAGGCACCTCCCTGATCCCTTGGGCTTTTATATCAGCTATGCCGTGGCTGAAGTATGCACTTGCTCGCATAGTATCATCCTGTTTATTTTGCTGAATCTTAGCCTTCTTAGGTGGCAAATGGTTGAGTTTGTTATCTATATGCAGATGAGATTTTGATATTTGTTTGTTTATTTGCTGATAGTCTGTAGTCCACAAATACTGGGAAGGGACAGAATCAGTGAGCTTTACATCTGAGCTAGGCAAATGAAAAGAGTAACCGGATGACAAACATTGATTGCGTCTCTTCTTCCCATCAGAAACGTCTCCTATCAGATCTTTCATTTGCGCTGCATCTGGACATGAAGCAAGTTCCTTTATTCCTCCAACGTCACTTTTGACATCAATATTCTGCATTGGGATTTTCCTTCCTGAAGTACTACAATTATCACTTCTGACATCATTATGTGGCGCATTTATAAAACCCTGGAGGAGAACATCCTTAGCGGGGTCTCTTGGAGGAACATCCTCACGCCTTACTCCAGTAAAGGACGTGTCTTTTATCTCACCATCGTTCTGCAGCCTACTCAAGTAAAGGCGATACTTCTGCAAACAGAATTTGCATTGAACTAAGTCCCTTTCAAAGTTCAAGAAACCAACAAGCATTTCTAATATGTTATGCCTTTTGCTTGTTAGTTTAAGATTTTACCTGCAAATGGCTAGCAACATTTTCTCTCGTCAGCCATGACACTTCCATCAAGTCAAGTATTTTCTTGGGACCAACTTCTGCATATCATAAAAACCATTAGTAGCCTAAACTACAGCCAAATATCTTCATCGTGGAAAAAATTCCTTCTGTAACAATGTAGAATCGCAAGCAATGAAAACAAAGTGGTCCAACCCTTTTCATCTTTGGTATGCTTAACATGCCCCAATGCCTCCTAAGAGGCTCCCACCCAACCAGGGTAAGGGAGGGGGGTCGGAATTGAAAAGATTAACAATAAGTTGAGCTATGGAATTGAATATCTTACTGTCAATCCCCATCAGATTAACAGCCTTGACAAACTTCTGGTGAAGATCAATCGTCCACACCACTCTAGGTTTCTTGACAGAAAAAGTATCAGAGTACTCTTTGTCATCCTGCTTACTTTCAGCATCCTTTCTCCTTGTCTTTCCTGAGCACATATTGACCATACTGAACGAATAAAAATCACTTCCATATTCTGGAAGGCTTCCGTTTATTTGAATTTCTTCCAGGCCATCACTATCAGTTTCTTTCACGTCGTGGATCCTTTTCCTGAGCACATGCTGCCATATGTTTTTAAGCTCTTTCATTCTTATAGGCTTCAGAAGATAGTCACACGCCCCGTGTTGAACCCCCTTCATCACCCTGCTGGTTTCTCCATCAACAGACATCACTGCAACCATATAAGTTATAACAGTAACAACAACTTTAATTTTTAATCATTCCTTCCAATATTTCAACGAAGTAAGAAGTGATAAAAAGAAACTGACTTATAACAGGGAGATCCAGCTCAAGTCCAACGCGCTCAAGAAGCTTGAAACCATCCATGTCAGGCATGTTAACATCACTAATTACAATATCGAATCCATCTTTTCTTTCTCGAAGCAAGTCCAGGGCTTCTCTAGCAAGACCACATGTAGATACTAAAATAGAAAGCAGATGTTAGATGTAGAACATAGAGAATAAAACATTTTCTTGTGTGCTATTTGTTCCTTTTAGAATCTTGTAAGAGGCCTAATTGCTAGTGATTGACAATTTATGATCTCATCATTAGATAAGTTCTTCCCTTCTTTGGAGATTATATGAATTCTTACTGACATACTTGACAATTTTAATATTATCTAACTTCATGTGATATTTTCAATTTGGAATTCTCAAAACTATGTGTTATTTAGGCTAAACTAACAATAAATATTCTACTACATCCAAAATATTTCTTACAATCAAAATAGGAAATGGACTATTAAGGAAATAACAGTTGAGCAACACAAGTGGTTAGTTTGTGAAGATAACCTTGATAGGAACACTTGTTGAGCATTTTTTCAAGAATCTTCAACCATGTTTGATCATCATCAACAACAAGCACACGTAGGCCTACAGGAAAAGCATCGCTCCTCGGCGATCGAAAGCCCGAACACTCCATCAACAAACCTCTATGAAGGGCTACAAATTACAGTATTAATGAAAACATATGAGAAGTAAGACTATATATCATATATATATATATATAAGAAATACAAATAATGTATGCTTATATAGTGAGATGAAGAAAGTAACATTTTTATATTGTTCTAATAAATATAACAAGTTGTTCATTTAGAGTTGTTTGATAAGAATTTTCATGATTAATTGGAAGGAAATAGCATTGAAGTTGTGTAGAATAATGTTACTGTTTTGGAGTGCAACTACTTTACTTAAAAATGCTATTTTTTTCATCATGATATTGACTCTTGTCTTCTCATTTTATTCCACTTAGGATTTGTTTACATACACTCATTTGAAAATTTCAAAAAAAATGTAAAATAATAAATGGTGTTGTTACACTTCATTTCGAATCATTTTGCTGGTATAATAATCCTTTTATATTCACAAGCGAACTGGTTGGTTTCAGTTCTATTAAGATTTCTTTTAATGCATAACTTACACAATTAATATCTATAGCAATAATGTATAGATTACCATGATAATCTTTAAATAAATTTATAGAAAAAAACTTAATAAAATCATAACTTTCAACATTATCAGGATCATGTACTTTGTATCATTCTACTTTTTTATTATTGAAGTATTGAAATATGTTGTATACGTATATATTAGTTATATCCATTTACATATACTCATAATCGATGGTGAATTCTTTTTCCATCATGAATGAGGAGCCGCAGAACAAGATTCTCTATATATAAAAACCCAAAAAAGATCATAAACAATAAACAATTTGTCAAATTGTTAGGGAATATTGACTAACTAATCTTTAAATTGACTGACATTTGGAATTTGGATTATAGTTAATTAGAGAATTTACTCAGTTGACTACATTTTCCATACATGTACCGACCAAAACATAAATGAAAAAATAAAAACAAATTAAACTAAATAAGATGTCTTTTTCTGGGAGTAAAAATGGTTGCAATAATGCGCATGCAATTACGTACGTGAGTGCATGAGAAAATTATTGGGGTTTTAATAAAATAAAAAAATTTCAATCCAACATAATAACGAATTTTACATTATTAAGAGTCCATAAATAATCATTCTAAAACCAATTAACATATAATAAAAAAAAGTAATAACTTAAGATGATCTTATAATATTGATAAGGAGGATATCAATTTTCAGTATGTGATATGTATTTCAATGGTGTAAATATAATGTGTAATCTATATTCAGAATAATAATTAATGTACATAATATACTTAATTTTGATCTATTTAATAGTCCGTCCTCAGTTGAAATCCGATGTGTAACGCTCTAGAAACTCCTAAAGGCGAGATAAGATAGCATCAGATGAGAATGTGTTTTTTCTTTTTATACATCTCCATCCACCAATAAAGTAGTGTAGACTTTACTAATAATTGGATAATTAACATATAAAACTGATGCTTCTATAATTAAAATGAGAATGTGTGAATAACTACAATAAACATAGTACTTGTTATTGTCTGTAAAATATTAAATCCAGTTTATACTAATAAATATTATAATATTATTTTTTTAATATATATTGACATAAAATATTAATATTGTACTTTCATCATATATAGTTTCAGACATGATTGTTTAAGAGTTCCTTTATAATAATGTCAATTATAGAGATAAAACATGAAAGTGATCGGGGTATAGTGGGTGTGGTTGTAAAGTATCATCGTCATATAATGTATGTATATAGACTAAACCAATGATAGTGTGACAATATATTCAAAGAACCGGTAAAGGATGATGACAAAATAGTCTGATGACATCAAATTTTTAATTAGAAGGTCTTAAATTCAGTTTTCGTTGTAAACAACTTGTCCATATTTTTTTATTTTAACTGTTCATTAGTTAGCAATTTATGTATTGATTATTTATGATATTATATTATTGTCCATATTTTTGCACATTATTGGCTCTTGCTACCTAATTTCAATCTTAATTCTCATAAAGCCACATAAATACTCCATATTAAGTAAGGACCCAAAAAACACTTAACGAGCTTTCTGAGGTCCAATAATATGGTTGATATTACTTATTAGCCCCGGCCTCTTCAACCTTCAGACTTGTGGTCCTGTGGAGTGTGGACTGTGGTGGAGTTGGCCAAACAATAACTAACAATCCAATTATCCAGTATAATTAAAATATTGCTATACATATTTGAAACATTAATAAATTAGATTAACCTTAATTATTAGAAATATTGATAATAAAATTTATAAAATTTAGTTATGGATAATTATTTTTAATACATATATGAAATTCATTAATTTATTTGATAGTAAATTAATCAATTGGGTAAATATCGAGCAAATATGGTATTTAAAATTAGCCACAACCTTAAACTTATTTCGCGTCGTTAGCCATCAAATAATCATACTCGAATCGATTGCTCGAACGCATAACCAATTACCCAATTTGTTTCATGCACTACTAGGCACTATTAGCATTAGTAGCTACCATCAATAAGACAAAGATCTAGCTAGCATCCTCATCAAACTCAAATTAAAGGATGCATGTGAAATATAACTTTGCCCGATATATATTTCCTTTCGAATTATTGAAATATATATTCGAAGATGGACAAGCACATATGACATATATATATGTTAGAAAAATATATATCTAACGACCGATTCAATCGATTAAATCGATTAAATCAAAGCTCAGTAGGAATAGTAGTAATATAATTGGTGATTAACTAAAACAGTATACATAACTATTGAGGTTTCCAGTTAATTTACTCATAGCTAAATAGCTGTAGTTAATAAGAACAAGGATTTAGTGATGTTAACAACGCCATTGTGCTTTCCAGTGAGCATCACACCAAAATCAACTCAAATTGTAATATATTTTAATACAAATACATTAGTGATCACAAATACACATTATATTTTATAATATACTTTTATTATTTTGATATATTTTTAGATAATGTCTATCATTTCTTAGAAAAATTTATTGATGTATGATGTATATAATTTTATTTTACTTTTGTTAAATAGGCGTCTATCATTAATCTTGGAATTACAAATAATTCATTATTGTTACAATTATAAAGAGCAAGAAAAAAAACGTATCTGAACATTCCACTTAATTTTGAACATTTTTTTTTTTTTGTAAATTAGCGATGAGGTGAGATTCGAACCCAGGACCTTCTGGTCACCAGCGAGAGCCTTTTTCCACTAGGCTATTCGAGTATCTCCCTTAATTTTGAACATTATGTTGGCATAAACCATACTTTATCAATTGATTCGTAACTTAAACAATTGATCATTATTATGTAATTAAATAATATTGATATAACTGAGGGCATAGTTAAAGTCATTGATCCATAGTTTCATATTCTTCTCCCTAGTTTTTTCACTATAAAATTCAACATTGAGTAGATAACTAAATATTTGTTTATATGAATCAACATTTATAGCTAGTATGAATACGACCATATTTCAAACATCTATTAATTGAAAGATTAATTTAGATGTTACAAGTTTATTAAAACATCCACGATTATATGACCAAATGTTTTGAATATCAGTGGTAAAGAGCTTTGGTGTTGTGGTGGTCCCCTTCCATCTTCGTTTGGTGTGGTTTCGATTCTATTTGAGATTGATTCTTAAATTGAAGTGATGTACAGGGAAGCCAAGTATTTATTACCACTAAAACACATTCTGCGCTAATCTCCGATATTAATCTCCAGGCAGAGAATTGTCAGAACCCTTACTTTGATGGTATGAAATTTTTTTTTATAGTTGACTTAGAGCATCTGGAGAGAATTGTCAGAACCCTTACTTTGATGATATGAAAGTTTTTTTTATAGTTGACTTAGAGCACTTGTACTAGCCACCCCATATTCTCCCCTAGCTCTTATATGGGGAAGGAAAATTGTAAAAACAACAAAAAAAACTCATTTTTAGATTCCCCATATTAAATGGGACCCACTAAAATTTTACACTCCTCTATCATATGGTGTAAAGATAAGTACTCCCTCAAACCTCCCTATTCTCCTTTCTAGCATCAATTTTTGTCATTTAATTGCAAATTTTTTTATTTTCATCTTCTTTTTAAAAAAAATAAAATTATACTAATTAATTTAGTTTATATTGGAGCCGAAAATTTACATTGGAGCTTAAAATATAAATTTATTTCAAATTTTATTATTTTTATCTTCATTTTTTCAAACAAGATACGTATTATTCATATTTTTCAAATTTTATTACTTTCATATTTATATAAAAATAATTTGAGTTTGTCTTCAACTTGGAGCTAAAAATATCAAAAAGGTTGGTTTGAGGAGTATAATAGGGAATTTGATTTTTTGTAAAATCTAAAATTAAATCCTAAATTTGATAAAGTGATATAGAGAATTGATTTTAGGAAAAAATTATAAATAATCTGGTGTGAATGCTCTTAGAATAACCATTAGACCATAAATGCCATGATATTTCCTAGCATCTATCTGGGTTGTTTGAATAGTTATTCAACCACTTCACCTTCTACCTTTGACTTCTCTTCACTAATTCATGTCAATTAGAGTTGTCCACTTGATCACATTAATATTTAATCACTCGTTTGAATCAATAGTTCAATTGCTACCTAATAATAGTACGTAAGACAAGCCAGATCATAATATTAACAAATTCATGTTATCCAATAATCTACCCAAAATTATCTGTAGTCAACTTCTGTATACTCTCATAATTTTAGTCATTATATTCGGATAATTGAAAATTCCCACAGAATCTTAGAAACAATTAAATATAGCTTGCATATAAAGGAAAACATGAATACCATTTTGTACAAAAAAAAAAAAAACATTCTTGGACAAATATACCTCAGACAAATCAAATATTTATACCTATAATACATATCAATTGGATATTAATTATATATATTAGCTTTTAAATATATATTATGTAGATATTGTTAGATATGGGTACTAAATAAGAAAAAATAGATTATGTTTATGATACTAGTATTTTTGTTATAAAAACATGATACGGCTATATTCATTCGAAATGTCGAGTTGACTTTTCAAATTAAACTATGTGAGTCTTTGATAAAATCGAGGCTCGATAAAAAGCCCTAAACACACTTATACACATTTCATTAAAACATGTTCAAGATTTAATTTTAATCGATAAAGATGATATTATTGTAATGTCCCTTGGGTTTGAATATAATTCCTTGTGATGTTTACCATAAATTAATGTTGAAAACAACCCCTACTAGTGGCTTCTACAAAAGCAACTCCATGATGATAAACAAATGCATCATATGAAAGAATTGCATTCCATTTATGTCTATATCTTCTTCTTTATTACCAACAGAACCCAAATACTTGTCACCCTCAAAGCCGCCCCTTTTTTCTAAAAGCAAGAATTAATTTACAAGAAACCTGGATAAATGGTTTTCTATAGCCAACAAAGAATCAAATTGGGAAAAAGGGATTTATTTATTTATTTATAGTGCTACATATTTTAGTTTAAACTTTGGTTTTTTGTTGAAAAGAGAGCAAGCCTAGTGGTTTTGAGCAGGCCTTGAAGAAGGTAAAAAGACAGAGCCTTTTCTTACAAAACATAAAGTACTAAGTAGTAGTTGTGTTTTTATCTCCAAGAGTAGCTGCTCAGAGGGAAGAAATGGAGATGATGTATTATGAGGAGTTAGGGAGGTCTTCTTACCAAGACTCTCTGGAAGTTCTTGAAGCTGATATACAACATGCTAATGCCCTGTATGTTTTAATTTTTTTTTTTAGTTTCTTTTCTCAATTGGTTTTTAGTCACTTCAAGATATCAACAATAATATGTTCCAAATACGTTCCCGTTTAATGGTTTTAAGTGAGGTAAGGGGATCGAATAGTAGATATGCATCAATGTCTATGAATAATATATTACACATGCCCCTATGTTTCTTTATAGGTGGTCGTCCTGAGCCGGATAAGGGGGTAGGGTAGTATACAATAGAAAGACTGTTTTCGAATTGACGAAGACTGTTTTCGATAAGGGAGTAATATATATATATGAAGTGTAAGTAATGTAATGAGACTTTTGATTTAACTCATTGTGTACAAGAGCCAAAGGGTATTGGCTGCTTTACTTTCTATTTCAGATATACTAGTTTGTGCTTTTTGAAGTTGTATGTACTCTGTATGGTGGCTGCTTTCTTTTTTCTGCAAAAGTTTGCATCTTCATTGGTTTTGCTTCAATATTAGGCTAAAAAATTGAAAAGCATATGTTTGTGTATTTCTGTTTAAAGGGTATTGGCAATTTTAATTTGAAAAGGGGAAGTTGGGAATTTGGGAAGAAGAACATAAAAATTTAGGCAGTGAATTTTTCTAGGCGATTGTTTCTTTGAATTTTTCGAGTTGTCCGTGTTGATTTCTTGGTTAGTAAAGTTAAATGGTACTATTTGAAGGTAATTTAGGCATCTGCGTTGATTTCAATGTTTTACCATGTAACTACTTTTAACATCACCTAGAACAGGCTGCTGCGGGCTGCCTAAGAGGGGCGTGGGAGGGGGGGGGAGTTAGTATGCAACTTTACTCGTGTGATAACAGAGAGGCTGTTACCGAGTTATCTCAAGAGTGAAGTGCAAACAACTATCTACTACTGTACAAAGGATAAGAGGCATAGGTAGTGCCATGAGCCATTTTGATTTATTCCATTATATCCAAGAGGCAAAAAATAGAAAATCCTTCATTTGATAGGTTTAACTAGTTTGAACCTTCTGAATTAATCTAGTCTTGCCCTTTCTATTAATGGATTGTTTTCTCTTTTCCAATGTTCTCATGATTGAATTTATCTATAATTGAAATCTGCAAGGTTTAAGCTTGAGTATGTCTATGTTCATATAAGGGGGGAAGTGTTGTTGTGGCGGAGCCAATTATTCGTTTCTGCCTAAGAATGATCTCTTGAGATCAGCAGTCTCAACATTTCTCGATCAAGATTAAGCTAAAATGCATCTTTACACTTAGTTTGCTCATTGTTCCTTTTATATTTTCTGATTATAGGGCTGCTGCAATTCCTAGAGGAAAAGATGGAATACGGCTTCATATGAAATTGGTCTGCAATCAGTTTACGCCTCTTCTGTTGCTTTTTCTCCAATGGATAGATTGTTCCTGCATTCTTCCGAATTACCTATATCTGTTTCACATTGTTATTTACAAGGTTAGTTTGACACATGTTCTGTCTGTTCCATTGAAAGAGTTATTTGGGTGGCTTCTACAAGAATAGTACACACATAATTCCACAGTCGACTATGTACTTTAGCACTACCTTTTTTGGCCTGATTATCTAAAGAGAAATGTGAGTAGTTGGTGGTGATTCCTTCCTTTTTTCAGTAATATACCCAAGCATTTTTATACTATCTGGCTGACAGGTGTACACTGATGGGAAATCAAAAATATCAAGGCATGGAAGAAAGGCGACTATCGGTGAATTTTATGGTTTGTTCATCTTCTTGATCTGCTTTATGACATGGAAAAGAAGTAGTGTCTGCTTTACTGGTATTCTTTAATCTTATAATATTTTCTTCATGTCTAAAAAATTGTAGCTGTTATATTGCCATCACTCCAGAGGTTGCATTGCGACATAAGGGAGCTGAAAAATTCAGATGATGAGAGTACTAACTTCAAAAGCATTAATAAGAAGAGAATCAAGGGAAATGAAAGTTTCGCGAACTTCGATATGCAAAGAGAAGATGAGTGTGGAATATGCCTAGAGCCGTGCACCAAAATGGTGTTGCCTAATTGTTGTCATGCGATGTGCATCAATTGTTACCGTGATTGGTGAGGAAGGACTCCAGTGCTACTATGTGGAATCGTTCTCCAGCAAGCAACTATTTTCCCTTTATGGTTTAGAGTAGCACTTTAACCTATTTAACAATTTGCAGGAATGCAAGATCGGAGTCTTGCCCATTTTGCCGGGGCAACATAAAGAGGGTCAGATCTAGAGACTTGTGGGTTCTAACTTGTGGTGATGATGTGGTTGATCAAGAAACTGCTTTGCGAGATGACTTGCTGCACTTTTACCTTTATATTAATGGCCTCCCGAAAGATTCTCCAGATGCCCGGTTCTTGATGTATAATGAATACTTAATCTGATGTTTATGCATATGAGACACATAGTAAAAATTAGCCTCCGAAATGTAAATAGTCTGATGAGGAAGATTTCCGCCAGTTCCACGCAGAAGTAGCCAACTATTGCCTTGTGGTGTTCTTAATTGGCGACTTTATAGTTTAGACATTTCTCGTCTAATTTTGGAGTAGACACCTGAAGAATTATCTTCATGTACTCTCTCCCACATTGGATTCAAGTCCAGATAATATTACAAGTCTTAAGTACCTAGTGTAGCTCCAAATAACAAGCTTTGGCTTTGTAGTTGCCATGTTTATGATAAAGGCGTAGAAGTGTAGAAGTTTAACGCTGTGTTTTTCCTGTATATTAACTTGGAAGTTTAGGTCCTGGACTTCCAACTCTTCGTGAAATACATCTCATTGAAATGTCGGTAGTATTACTTCATTGTTTTTGCTTAAAAGATGTGATTCTCTTCTATATGATAATATGACTATGTTGCTTTCATGATCTATCTTCAAATTGGTAACATAGAGTAATTCCAGATTGAGTGAACATCGAAGTTGAATTGCCATTCAGCATGCCAAAATTCTGAAAGCTTAATTTCATAAATATAAGTTCTTTTAGTAGATGATTTGTCGATTACACACCTTGAGAAGTCCAGAGACATGCGTAACTGATGTCTCTGCCAGCCAGCAAAGAGGAACCGACGATCCAATTGCACGAGTATAATCATTGACACCCATCGTACCTATACAGAATGGTACTTTCCATTTCTGCTTTGCATATGGTCCCATTCTTCCTGTTGCACTTTTCTCACGCTGAAAATTCCTGAACGGAAGCTTATAAGAGTGCTCTTCCAGATCAAGGTCTGATGTTTTCCCTACGAAAGTAATCAATAACAACACGAGAATCTGATAACTGGCTGCCAGGCTCAATAAACTTGCACGCACAATTTTTGGATTTAGTGACAAGGCCTCCTGGCGAGTGAGCAATTCCCGTGTCTGTATACGAGTCACCAAAGGCGTAGACCTTGGAGAAGTAGTATCCCATTAACTGGCACGGAACTTTCATGGTATTCGTGTGCAAATGCAAGGACAGGAATAACGAGAGAAAGAAGGTTGTTCGAGGAAGCGAGAAACAGTGGGATCTCACTTGATAGATGGTGATCTAAGATGGAAGATTATCTTCTTTCCTTTTACCAACTAATTTTCATCATTACTCATACTGTTTCTTGAAAATGCATTCTCTTCAAGTATAAAAGGAAATGTTGCCTATATTATTCATCCTGTAGACTTTTACCGTATGAACAAGAAATTTGGTAAAACACACTGGCTTTATGATTGATTGAAGTATAATGTTCTTAAAAGAATACTATTATTTGATACGATATTTATTATACTTGTATTTTAATATATGACAAAAAAAATTGGATCATTTTAATAGTTACGTATATTTCTTTTCACCACCTTAGCAGATTGGTTAAAAAAATTAATGTATATTAATCTTCAACCAGATTGAATCTGACAACTACTAGAACACCTTACTATGAGTGAGACAGATGGAATTGAAATAACATTAATTTGGCATATCTATATATATTTTTGGAATATTAATCCAATCATTATTGAAAAAAATGCATATCACAAAGGTGACAATCTCCATAATTATTTGCCAAATATTTCCTGTTTGAGTATAAGTGAAGAAGCAAACTATGTTTAGAACAAATACATAGTTTTTGTCACCTTTTCTTTCTGAAGACAACCTCAGTGTCCAAACCGAACCCATCAACTTTCCTAACTCGAACCAATTCGGACCTCTTGAACAATTTCTTTAATGGCTCGATACTATACAAGTCATTTGCCGAATACTTATCGGAGCGTCTAGATACCGCCACGTGTAAAACACAAACCCCTCCAACCTTCAACGTCCGTTCGATCTCCCCCACGAATTTTTCCGGATATAATGCATGATCAAACACGTTCGAGAATTCAAAGTCAAACGTCTCATCATCGAACGGCTGATGATGGAAGTCTCCCTTCACAACCAACGGTGGAGATGGGACCAAGTCCATGCCTATAGAATCGGATACTCCCACCCGTTTTAGAGCCTCCACTTCTTGACCCATTCGGGCCCCGATAGACAACGCTTTCGACTCATTTTTCAACAATTTTTCACGTTTGAGATCATTGTAAAACGACATGAACACGTTGATTTTTCGGTCCCAATCTCGGGTTTTCCATATCTCCCGGAGCCTTGGGTTCAAAGTCTTGTTTAGCTGTTTTTGTATGTAGGTGTCGTAGGAGGTGTATCCGGGTCGGATCTTGAGGCCAGGAGTGGGATTGGGTGGCGTGTTTTTTGTGGCGAAGGAGGAGGTGGCGGTGGCGGTGGTGATGGTGGTGGTGGGGAGGGTGATGGTTTGTTGTGAGAGGAAAAACAAGAATGGGATTGAGAGGAAAAATGTGACAATGAAGCATTTAGGTAAGAGTGAATTTGTTTGTGTTGCTTTCATTTTGGACTTTGCATGGCAATTTTTGTTTATGTATGTTTATGTTGTCAAGCTCACTTACATATATCTCTAACCAATATTTATTACATGTAGTGTTATATTATTACGTATTAAATATTTATTACATGCAACCCAAATTTTAATTAATTAACCAAACTAGACATACTAATTAAATTGAGATGTCGATAAAAATAAAGTTGAAGTAATAAAGACAAAATGAGGGCATACATTTTGTTAAACACTAGATAAAACTTAGATGCATTATGATTATGAGAGTGATGAATGAAGTGGGGCGGTATTAGTGAAGAACAAATGGTGGAGAGTGAGCATGATAGCGTACGAAGTGGTGTTTGTTGCATCATTCTATTATTTATCTATACTTACGTTTTGTCCATCATTATTATTGTCTTCAAATAAAGTAAATTTGGCAGGAAATAAAGAGTTAATTGTCGCTTTGAATTCGGATAACGAACTAAAGTATATTTTAGTCATAGATAACTATATTGTTGCACACCAAAAGTGGCACAACCATTGGTACATGACGAATAATGTTACAGTATGATCCTCGAAAGAATATAGATGAAAATGTACAACATTGTTACTTTCGAAGGTCATACTGTAACAATTGTGTCACTCCTGAGGATTAATCTGTAATAATTCGAATCGGCAACTACCTCCTAACCTAAGCAATAAAATCTTCATCTCTCGGTCTCCATACACAGTTTAGAATTATTACATTACATACACACTAATATTTATCTACAACTTTGTTCTAGTATCTGGGACCTTCTAGCCTTTTATAAATATTTATTTTCTTGTTGTCCCCTCTTCTTTCTTGTAATTGCCCCTGGACTAGTGTAATGTTGCCTTAACAAAATTGCAAACTTTAGAATACCATGTTTATTAACGCTTAGTTTGTTTTTTAATTATTATTTTATTTTTGATTATATTTAGAAATCAATTAAAATATAATCAATTAACAAACAAACTAAATATATGAATAAAATTAATATTAAACCACATAAAAAATGGTAATCAATTATTATAGCATAATCAATTGCAACTAATAAAAAACAAACCAAGCCTAATAATAAAATTATTAATTAAAAAATTAAATAAAACAATCCCCCTTATCCTCTTTCTCCACCCACCCTCATCAACACCCTCACCCTCTCAGCCCCAGAGCTCAGCCCCTCCCAAAGAATATACTGTAATATTCTTCACCTCACCTAAAGTCCTTTCGATTACTCAGTTATGTTATGGGTGGCATGGAGATAATAGAGGAAGATCATCATCTCTAATTCCCTAATACCAAAATTATAAAGAGAGCTAGAGGCTAAATCATTCAACTGAATATATTTAATAACAATCAAGATGCTCCTACAAAATGCATAATTAATAACATGGCTTACTAGATAGCTAGAAATCCATTTTGTTTTTGCAATCAAGTTTTCTTCCTCAACTCAATTTTAACCTTCTAGCTATGCGGCGAAATTTGAAGTGTGTATTTTAATACATAAAACACCATAGCCAACAAACATGAGACCCCTTTTCCTTATCATTTATGCCCCAACCGATGCCCCAGAAAGTGCTAAAAGGAAACCAAATGAAAAAATACAGGGTTAAATGGAAACAAAACCTCCCGTTTTCCTCTTCAAGTGAAACGAGGGACACCTGCACGAGGAACAACCACAGCATCATTACTGGGGCCCTTTTTTGCAGCAATATCTTCTAGGCGTTTCCATGTGGCTTCTCGTCTCTTCTTGATTTCTTCTTCCTTCATCTCGTCTTCTTCAAACCTGGACGAACACTCTTTAAACAACTCAAGATCTAGATCATTGAAAATCTTGCGTACATTTAGTGTCAGACTGTGCACTGCCTGATTCCAATGATGTCGAGCATTTCTCTCCAATGCTGGGAAGATTATAGGAAGTATAATTTTGCGATTTTGTTTAATCAGATTCTGAATGTGATCATTGTTCCACAAGAATAAAGCTCTTTCTGCAACCTATTGGAACAAAAAGAAAGACAGAACTTAGTCAACACAGGAAGAAGGGGAGATCAAGAATTCATAAATTCAGAAAATGAAATTACATGGGCTGTTTTATTAATGTAAAGTGCATGACCCCCAACTTACGCTTCAATAAAAAACATTGGTGAAATTTAATGTAGATGATTACAACTAGAGCCTACTGCCTCAGTGTAAGTTGAAACTTATTACTGTGTTCAACAGGCCATTCAGGTAGGTGATCCATTAGCTATGTTTAAATGTAATTGCATATAAAAAGCATTCAGGAGTAGGACTGCAAGAAATCTAGAGAGCATGAGCTATAAAGCAGAAATTTAAGACCATGAAGAGAGCATCATAACTTTTGAACTTTTTCAAAGAAACGCCTATTAACTACTAGAGCATTATCAAATAACCAGATGATGAAAATACAGGCAAGAAAAAGGTCATACTATGATATGCCAAATTTGTGAAAGATACTAGGAATAATTGTATGCATACAAAATAAATATGTAGAAACTGATGCAGTTATATACTATATGAATCAATCTTGCAACGATCAACACTCAACAACATGGTTAATTTTAGATTATATGTTCAGTTATAATATAATAACCGAATTTAAAGAGCAGACTGCTAAGGAAGACGACATGCTGATGGTGGAGGGTAAAGACAAAATCAGGAAGTACCATGTAGCAACCTTCACGCTAAAACTAGCAAACAAGACATGGGAAAGAGTGGAGGCTTGCCAGATATGAGAGAATATTTGGCAATCTGCAGAGCTCTTTCCCTGGAGCTACACAGTAACCTCCCACAGGAAAAAAAACTTCAACTTAGAGGCATGTCATTCTGCTCCAGATATACAAACATGGTTGACCAAAAAACTCTCATCACACCACAACACACATATGCACACAACAAAATTGTTCATTCAATTCCAGAAGCCCGAAATCAAAATTACTAATCAACAAGAGCTAGATACGAAATATATGTCTTGCAAATATATTAAGAGATTAGTCCACTATTTGTAAACGTACACTATATAATAAAACTACAAACAAATCATAGAAAAAGATCATACGTTCACTTAACATAGCATCAGATTCTACGAAATCCAAACAATGCATCATTATATAGAGCCACAATTTTGTGTAATGAACGCCTGAATATAGTCCTTGTCCAAGTAGACAAAGCCAAGGTTCAAATACATGCAGTAAACTCGCTTCACTGGATAAACAATTACATCAAGCATCAGTGAAAACTGCTAAAATGGAAATGGAGAATTTATATTTTTTAAGTTCTTGGAAGGTTGAAGTATCCACAACAACATATAAGTGGTACACCCACACTTTATCTAAGAAGATAAGCCATACCTGAAAGTGCAAGCTATTCAAGCAACGAGCAATTTGTTGAAATAAAGGCACCATACAGCGTTGGAAATCAGGCGCTTGTGTTGCTTCTAGAACTTCCTCCAACTCGCTGAGAAACATAACCTCCTTCGAGCTATTAGTAACTGGCCAATACTTCAATAGTCCCCTGATAACTGTATCAGCAAGCTTGCAATCTTTCTCCACAAACTGTGTAATTGAGTATGATAACTGCTGATGGTACATTGCTAAACATTTAGGTTTATGCAAAGGGATTAAGGCTCGAATGAGGAACAGTTTGTGCTCCTCTTTAAGTGGTAAAGCAAAACCATTAATGATACTGCCCAAAATTTCAAGAAGCTCGGCAATTCCATTATGCTTTTCAGTCTCAAAAATGAAACGATAAAATATATTGTTGATGGCTTTCCGAATATAAGGACGATGGACCATAAATTTCCCATAAATCCGATGTAAGATTTTTTAGGTACTCCCTCTCCCTAGGATCTTCAGAGTCAAACAGATCAAGCAGCTTAAGAACAAAGGAATGATCAATAAATCTTTTAGCAGCTTTAGCATCAGTATCAGGAGATGCAACAAACCGCAGAAAGAATTCATAAATAATCTGCAAATGAGACCACGCAGGATCCATGGCTGGCTCCTCTTCTTCCAAATCAAAGGCTTCTAAAACTTTGTTCTCCCGAGGCTGAGGAGTTAGAGCCCTGAACAAATTTAGAGATACCATCTTTATAACTTCTTGCATTGCATTTTCAGTATATTTTACATTAGCAGAAGTTACATATTCCAACAACTCCAACAACATTTGTCGCTTGATCTCCTTTTCCTTCTGGTTCTTTGTAGGATCAGTGAAATCAAAAACAACACACAACACATATTGAGCTTCCTAATAAAGAGGTTCTGCTTCTCTGAGTTAGCAACATCTTTGAAACTCGGCAAAGCTTCATATGAAGCAGGAACCGATTGTCCATTCATTCTCTGATTTCCATTATGACCAAACTTTTCTCCTGAATTATATCCTGTACTAGGAGAGGATGGTGCAGATCACTGAATTAGTCGAACTCCCCACCTTTTTACTTGCTCCATCGCTTTTTTTGAACTACTTGAAGTTGAAGTAGTGCTAGAACTTCCACTGGATTTCGAATGCTTTCTTGGAATCTTACCAAAAAACTGTTTGATCATTCTTTCACCCAAAACTAATCCCCAACAAACTTTAACAACCACTACATTCAACCAGACAACGAAATTTAAACAACCCATAACAAGATCCACCTTCCCGTATTATCCTACTCTTTTAAATCTTCCAAATATACCAGACAACCTAAATCCAATCAAAACCGTTAACAAGAATCACCTTCCCATCTTATCCTACACTTTTACTACAATCAAACCTCTAAAGATACAATCAAACCTCAAACTCACTACAATTTCAATCGACTGCGATCAATCAAATCATGCAAAAAGTATAACTTTATCGAAGTTATGACAATAATTAACAACACCAACTTAACCAAACATAAAAAACAAAGATAGCAGATTTGAGTCACAGATCAAATTAGCCTATGCAAAAGTTGCAATAAACAATTTCAGAATAACCCTAATTAACAATTGAGCACTAGGCTAAAGTTTTCACCTTTTCCACCAAAATCCAACTAAAAGCTTTTCAACTCCAACGCACATGTGTAAAAAGCCACTAGAAACCCCCAAGTAAAGAACTCATCAAAATTCTCAATTAACAAGCCCCTTTTCTCCAGCTATGTTAATGGGGCCTGATAATTAAAGCAAGCCCACCGTACCCTTTTTATTGTTCAAGAAATTATACAAGTTTGACCACCAAAGCTGATTTTTCTTTCTGAACTCAAAAATTAAAATTGTAAAGATCAAATCTTTAATATCAAGAATTGATGGAATTATCAAGCTTATCGATAATTGAACTTTGGAAGAATAAAGTAGGACAAAATAATCATTCAAATTTGTGAAGAACTTCAAAATAAATATAGTAGCCTTGTAGGGTACCTTTTCTTGATTTACTATTTATTTTCTTCTAAGTGGGTGATTTGTTTGATAGTGGAATGGTTTATTTAATAATTGAATGATTAAATGGTTGAACTAATATACTCCATTTTGTTTACTAGGGCTAAGTTCTTGTTGCGAAGAAGTTAGAGAATTATTGTAATAGACCAATTCATATCGTCGGAGGTTCGGATTACAATATTGATTGTTAAGTCAAAATACTTATTTCTATTTGATAAAAATATGAATAAATTTTACAATTAACAATTAAAATTAGGATGAAAATATAAATTAACTAAAAAAATATAAAATTGAGCATAATTTTCTTCTGATGAGATAAAAATTACTCTAACATTATCATAAATCAAAATAAAATAAAATAAAGTGGGTGCTTGTATTATGACCATTTCAGTGGGCATATGTTGACTCGGCCTGGTATTATTAGATAGATTGAATGTTACTACCTCATGGTCTACTTTGATTTTATGGAGTAATTATTAGTGTTCAAAGATAATAAGATGACTTCATTTTATGCAAAATTATAAATAACTTTCAAGTTTGCTAAAATTGTAGTATATAAGACATGCTTTATAATAATTACTTCATTTTACTATCAAAAAAAATAATTACTTCATTTCTAAATTTGAATGTAGGTCTTTATGTAATAAAATGGTAATTAATTTTGTTGTAATTTATTTCTTTAACTTTGGACTTGTATAAAAAATTTAATAAAATTATTAGTACATATTATACACATATGGTTTTAGCATAACAAAACCACCAACTTTAAAATGGCCTCAACATTTGAGGTACGCGTGTAGAACACATTCATGGAACTATTTTTCTTACTAGAATTGAATAATAGAGTTGACCAAAAATGAGAAAATGTTCAAACAAGTGCTATAGTCTAATTTTTTTAAACTCGTGGACAATTTCCTCTACCCCATTCTCCGGGCACATCATCCAGTAGATATTTATTATTCCATAATTATTAACATGTGCCGTACGGTTATACAAATCCAAATAATACTTTGACATGTTTTATGACATTTTCAAAATTCAAACCATACAAATTAATAAGAATGTCGACTTACCCGATATACATACTATAATATTTTTGCTAATAAGTTTCGCACCTCAGTTCTTGATGTTGGCGCTTTATGCTTTGTTATGATATTTGAAACCACATTTACACTATAAGCCTTGTCAAGAGTCGGACAAGTCGTTGATTAGTTTGGAAAACAAAGAAGAGTTCGAGCTTCAAGTTGATCCCACATTTTGTAAATAATCTCTCACAAATGGGGGGACTACTTATCAACTTACATACATAAACATGTAGCCTTGTTTGAGAACAAATCTATATAATGACATGGACCACAATTCAAAGTGAAAACCAAAACTTAAATGATAAGTGATGAATGATGAGTGATGACCATGACTGGTTATGAAACATGCATGTGGCAACAATATTTGTCAACCAATCTCAACCAGCTAACTACCTATTTAATATACTTGATAAGTTGATTTACATATTTATCTATAGATTACAAGAATGGCATAAATTCAGTTCCTTCTTCATCAGGTCTATAAACTTCAAAAGCTTTCGTTTCAGAGAAGCTTGTATTGATGGTTGTCTCCGAGTACATCTGACATTAGCTTTGGATTTTGGAAGGACAATTGATCAACGCTCGGGACAATTGATCAAAGTTATCGAGGTTACACGTAGGGTGCATTCCCTTTCGACGTCGAAATTGATTTTAGAGGTTAAAAACATGATAAGGTCTGGCACCCAAATTAGGAGTCTCGTTTGGTTTATAAAGTCCAATTTGGATGTAGGTCTGATTCATAGCATTTAACTATGATAGGGAGATTGGGAGGCGAAATTTTTCCTCTTACAAGAGTCAATTATGTGTAGCCACTCATATTTTTAGAGACATAACAAGCTAAATTGTTTGCAAGAACATGGTAATTGACTTTATCTCATTAACTATATATAAAAATAGAGTCAATAATCAGGTTAAAATGTATTCCATTTTAATTTTTTTGTCTGTCTATTGACTATTGGCATGAAATATAGAAGATCCATAATTGCAAAATCAGTCATGAAATTTCTGAGTTACAAAAACAGCCCCACACAATGTGAATAATCCATGAACAAACAAAAACACTATGCATCCAACACTTTATTGAGGATGGACATGACTACATTTGTTATAAGATTAAAGTTCACAGTAACTAGAAATAGCGAATATTATACTACAATACTAGTACTTACTGGAAATTGATTTATTCTTATTTTTACACTGTCCTCTCCACCTTCCCACTGGAGGGGGGAGGGGATAATCAGAAAGTTGCTGGTAGCTTTCTTGTGTTTCTGTCACTTGGATTCTTCCCCACAAGGAGGAAATGTGAATTTGTCTCCAGAAAAGATTCCTTTCTTCTAGGCTCCAGCCCTTTTTCCTTGTTGTGCTTGTATGTTTTTCTCATTTTTTCCCCTGTTTTTGGCTTTTCCTTGTTTGTTTATTTTTGGCTTTTCTACCACTACCACTACCACCTCTTGAATAAGCATGTGCCGAAAGCAACGCGG
>QFAX02000440.1:0-105264 GCA_003412495.2 Echium plantagineum
TGTTGAATCTATCAGAACGAATTCTAATTGATTGCGGCAAAACCAACATATATAAAGGCAGCACAGATGGCTTCATGGAACTGGCACCCGATTTCATTACAAAGAATGGAGGAATCACCACGAAAACAATTATATGTATATGGAAAAGATGGACAATGCTAAATTGATAAACTAGAAAACCATGCAGAGACTAGCAGGCTATAAAACAGTAAGGCTTTACAAGCTGTCGTCGCCAACCAACCTGTCGCGGTTTGGGATTAACACATTTAGCGAAGAGTTCCAGCATTAGTCACGTGGAGTCTTCACAGGGAAATGTGGGAAAGAACTCAATCACGCTGTCAATATAATCAGCTATTCTGAAGAAAATGGTAAGATATACTGGCTTATTAGTAATACTTGGGGTCCTATTTGAGGCATTCAGGGCTATATCAAGATGCAGAAGGAATCTAATAGAGAGGGTGGTATGTGTGGTATAGCTTCGCAGGCAAGCTACCATAAAACATTATCAAAGGTCTTTCTGGTGAACTTGGTATACTTAAGAGAATATTGATGTTGGCATAACTCATAAGCCACACATATATATCTTGTCGATATATATATATATATATATATATATATATATATTATATATATATATATATATACTATTAAACTACAATTTAGATGACAAATGAACCTTGAATTATTTCTATTAGATGAGACCAAATATGTGTAGCACGATCCCAGACTGATCGAAAACCCTACCAAGCAATCGTAATGTAAATAACTAGTATCAACCATCATGTTTATGGAGGTTACTGGAATGTAAGAGAAGGTTTCCTACAGTTATTGGTATTACAAGTACACACATTTCAAGTGAAGCCATTAGTTGTCAGTGGTTTTGAACCTACTATGAATTGTTCAAAAACTACATTGTAGATACATTGTTCCCAACATTCAGAACAAACGGTCACATGCAGAGTTCACCAACTTCGATAATTGAGTCTATTTCTGCACCTACAGCGAAAAATGCCTTACTCACAAAAGATCAGTTGCAGAATGTAGATCATATGGTAGTGTACTACTGTACTAGTGCCCAAAGTCAGCTGAGAAGACATTCCACTGCAAGGCAATTACTAGAATCCAGGGAGAGTCTTGTACAATTTAAAACTCCTTGTCAATTAGTTAAGAGGGATGAAGGTATGCAAAGAAAGAAAGAAAGATGTAGCTGGAAGTGTACCAATATTGTGGCGTCAGCATCAATATCTATGCCTGTCGGGTATGTCTCCTCCTGCCCTTCCTATGCCGACGTAACAGAAATACTACCAATGCTAGAATGACAAAAGTTGCCTGCATGATAGTAAATCTTCAAACCTGAAAATGTGGGTGAAGGTGAACTTGTTGTAGTCCTATTTGAAGTTAATTGACAACAATTATTCAGTGTAACTGTATTACCGTTCATCTTCAGGGAAGGATCTTGACTGTCTTCGGTTTTCTGTTTATTTGATTTAGAGATATAATTTATTTTCTGATATACTACATTTCCACCAATGACACAGTTGTTGGGACAGTAAACAATGCCATCATACTCATCACTTCCATCGCAACAATCTAAGTCAAAAGGCAAGACATAACTATCAAAAGGCTGTAGTTTATTTGAAGGATCAAAAGATCTGAATGCTATGATATAAGCATCTTTTCAAGAGAATCAGTTATTCTTAAAGACAAGGAGAATACCAAGGGAGAAATAGAGTTGCGCAAGAGAAAAAATATTGAGGAATATGATTTGCAAACTGACCATATTGCGAACATAAAAAGGGGAACGCTATTGCTGTTGTCAAGCAAATTGTATAATTAAGGAATAACACTTTTACAAAAAGAAATTGAAATGTGCATACCACAAATATGGTCATTCACTCGCGAGGAAAACAAAAACTTCGGTACACTACCAATATTTCTACAGTAAAATTTGCTGGTTGGACAAGCTGAAGTTCCTGCACATCCGTAAGAAGTTTATGATAATTTACAAAAGAAAATATTCATATAAATAATATAAAAGTAATGCAATGAATCAGAACAAATTAACGTGCTCTGGAATGACTCAGCATCAAGCTCTTCTTAACTAAGGCTTAAGACTCTTCGAGTGAATTATACAAAATACTAGCTCGGAATCAAATTGACATTTGATATATACTAGTGTCAAAACTTAGCACCCAACTTTCTATAATTGAATCAGATACAATCTATTTCCTAAAGATGATCCTTCAACATTGTACAGATCATATCAAGACTATTTAGAACTCAACGTCATTAATTAATACGCTTCATCTGCATCCCCGGCACTGCAATATTCATATCAAACTACATCCTAGACAACTCACAGCGCCCCTCCCCCCCCCAGCACACACACACCCACCACCAAAATTATTATTCCCAATTTCAATCTCAACAAAAGATTGAGTCTTTCTTGGATTTCACACTAAAATTAAACCACAAATAATTAACTTGATTGCATCCCTACAGAAAATTCTACCAAGAAAATATATTTTTCATCAAATATTACAATAAAAATATGTACCAGGTTCATCAGTTCCATCTGGGCAATCACAAAAGTCATCATTAAGTCTTTCTCTAGAGAATTCCTTAGACCCATCTTTGCACTTCATAACATCATCTTCATAGTACTTTTTGTCTGCAATAGTTCAACATAATTTCAATTAAACACATAGAAATATCAAAAGATTGTCACTTCGATTTTAAATAGTAAAAAATTAACAAACTTGAGGCCTTAATTCACAATTACCAAAATACTGCTTTTAATATACATTTCTCCCAATACTTATAGGACATAAACAAATATTAAGTTTTAATATCAAATTTGAAACTTTGACAATACTTTTGGGATAAAGACATTGTAAATTAATAAAGTAGGGGGGTGGGGGTAAGGGGGGAGGGGGGGTTGTTACCTAGAGGGTGGATTCCAAGAGGCAAGGAGGAGGAAAAGAAGATGGGGGGAAGGAGTAGAGACAAGAGGGCACAAAGAAGTGCAACAACACTCTTGGCCATGGACTCAAGTGTTACAGAGTTTGGAAGTCAACATTAATCACTTAGCAAAATGGGAAAACTGAAGATTTTTTTTTTTCATATAGGCACCTCAACCTTTGCAAATTTTCATAATCAGCACCTAAAGTGTCAACACCGAATTTTGAAAGAAAGAGAGTATTTTTACACTTCAATTTCACTTTTAACTAAGAGTGGACACGAATCGAACAGTTTTCCGAATATTCGAGTTCGTATACGAATATTTGATATTCGAATTCGAATGTTGTCGAATACGAATCAAATTCAAATACGATTTTGTTATCCTAATACGAATATGCATGCCTACTAATTACATTCGAAAACTTCGAATATATTCATTTTGAATTCGAACCGAATATTCGAATATGTAGATATTCTTGTCCAAACACTCCTCAACTAAATGGCTCCGTTGAAAGAAAACATAGGAGTATAGTTGATAAAATGCGATACTTGTTGTTTAAGTCTCAGTTACCTCCAATTTTCAGGGTCGAGTCCCTTACGTATGCAATCTACATCATCGATAAGCTTTCCTCGACTACTCTAAAGCACTCATCCTCATCAATTTTTATATAAAAAACCATCAAAGTCTTTGGTAGCTTGTGTTTCATCATCTTGTTAAGATAAACACTAAAAAGTTCGATCGAATGTCTCTTCCTCATATTCCTTGGTGGTGCACCATTACACAAAGGCTAAAAATATTTTAATCTCCAAATCCAAAATGTTATTGTCTCTAGACATGTTAAATTTGTTAAAAATATTTTCCTACATTTCTTTTCAGTTTCACTTACATTTTCTATTCGCTAAAGTATCTACTTATTCTTCTTTTTTACTCACACCTTTCACAATATACACCATTCAAATTCCTCTTGATGCACCATCTCATCAAACCTTTGTCCAGTCCCTCTAAATTTTATGTGTTAAATTCAGCCTCATCTTTCACATCACACACTCCTAACACTTTCTTTCCTACACCATCTCTTATCTGCCGTTCATATCCCATCACTCCACTTAAACTACATGGTCACTGATGAAGTACGAAGTAATACTTCGAGCTATAATAGCAATAACTCGTTGATTCTAATTAGAATAGCTGAATTAATGCTCGGATAGTAAGACAAAAATCCGACTGTGAATAGCCGAATTAATGCCCAAGGATCATGACAATAATCGATGGTGTTTGAAACCGGGGCTCAAGGACAGTATCCGACTATACTTGACGACGGAACTTCAAAAAAATACGACTATGCCTGAAGAGTTGTGAGAGTAAAAAGACTCTCTTTTCTGGCTTTTTTAATTGCAAAAATAATAATCCTAGAACGAACTAGTACCACTTATTTATAATGAGAAGCTAAGCTAACACAACCAAAAATAGTCATTGTGATACGCAAAACAATGCATAACAAAACAAAAGTAAACACTCCTTCCTCTTTATCTGTTTCCATTACTATTACTAATCCGTATCATGTTCCTACTTCGTATTCCAAGCCCAAAACTTATCCTCATTAGTGTAAAGCAATGTCTGAGGAGTATAATGATTTAGCTCATAATCACACATGGATATTGTGCCACCACTTCCATCTCATAATATTATTGGTTGTAAATTGATTTTTAGGGTTAAGTTAAATGTAGATGGCTCCATTTACAGGTACAAAGTATGACTTGTTTCTCAGGGGTACAAACACCAATGGCTTGGACTTCGATTAAATATTTTGGTTAAACCATCCACGATAAGGATTGTTCTTACTATTGCTGCTCCGAATATTGAGACCATTAGATATCAAGAATGCATTCTTAATATGGTGGTCTTAATGACACATTTCCTATGAAAACAGCCCCAAGAATTTTCCCACTTTCTTTCTCCACTTATCATTACCTACTTAGGAAGTCTCTTTATATTTTGCTAATGATTTTTTCAAATAACATTTAATTTGTAGACATAACTAATCTAAATAGGATGTTTTGTGAGAAATAGGACGAAGGACATAAATGTCACTTCAATCATCTATAATACTAGAATAACATTTTTCAATTTATTATTTATATTATTATACCTACTGAAGGGTAGTTGTATCCAAACACGAATTATAATAGCTTCACCTAGATTCACTTATTCCCTTAATGTAGGTTTATTTAAATGTTTATCCTCACATAAATTCACCTCAATCCAAATGCACCATATTAATAAGTGATGACGATATGACTGACCATGGTGGGGTGAGGTTTAGAGGTGGGGACTGGGGGCAAGAGGTGTAAGTGTGCAAGGTGGGAAACACTATCGCACACCCAAATAGTGTTTTTCACGAATGAATTACTATTTTACACTTGTATTAAACTTGGTCAAACACTACAGTGTTAAACACTATCGCACACCCAAATAGTGTTTTCACGAATGAAATTAGTATTAAACATTATTACTTAATAATTTTAATATAATATATTTGTTGTATGTATTACAACTCTGGGTATAAAGTGGAAATGATTTTTATTTTATAGTATTTTATTAATATTAAAAATTGATTCAATTAAGTATTTATTATTTAAAAGCTGAAAAATACTTTTGTTTTGCCCTTAAGGTTGAACGAAGTTCATATATCAAACATACTTTTTTAAAACATTAGGTATCAATTTTTTTAAAAATGCTTATCTTAAGTGTTCGATAATGTAATTGGATTATTTGAGTTAATCGAATAACCTAGTGAAAAAGACTCATCTCATGACCAAAAGGTTCTGGGTTCGAAATCACTCTCGCTAATTTTACAAAAAAAAGTATATATATAAGCTTTTTTTCATCTGGGCACCTGAACTTCTGATATTATAACAAATAGGCACTTGGTGAACTTTTTATAACAAGTAGGCACCTGAGACGAAAATTTGGCACCTGAACTTTTGCTTTTATATTTTTTCAGATTTTAATAGATTTTAAAATCCTTAACCCAAGGGCAAGTTTGTCATATTGAAAATATGACATCTTGAAGAGAAAATAACAGAAAAATTCAGGTGCCATCCGGAAAAAAAATTTAATCAGAATTAAAATATGGACTTTTTTCGGAAAAAAATTTATAGAAAAAGTTCAGGTGCCATTACTAAATATAATTTTAAAAATAAATATCAATTATTATATAAACAAACTAAAAAAAAAAAATCACCTCTATTCTAAAAACTAAAAAACTAAAAATCACCCCCCCCCCTCCTCCCCCCCCCCCCCCCACAAACCATTCAAGATGTATGTACAGAGTGCTTCCCCCTCCCCCCCACCACCCACCCACCCAAATTTATGGACAGAGCAGCTGCTCAATCCCTCCCCCACCCCCCAATGTGACGTTAAACATAGCAGGTGTCCCCCCCCCCCCCCACCCCCACCGCACAAATGTAATGGACAGAGCAGGTGCTCAATCCGAACCCCACCCCACGACACGTACAGAGGAGGTGGCTCAGCCTCATTAAATCAATTTTTCCATCTAAATCAATTCACTTGTTTCATAATTGATTAGGCTTACCAAATCAATCATATCTGAATAATCTCATCTCAATTCCGAAAAGAAGGAGAATAATCATTAGATCTGAATAATCTCAATCTCTTAGCAAATCATAGTCCCGGAATTATGGTCTTCGTCGATTTGGTCTTGGCAGATTTGGTCTTGGATGATTGCCAATCTCAATCTCAATCTTTGATGAAGGTTGATGAAGAATAGAGTAGAAGAAGAAATAAAAAGATATTAAATGGATTGGGTTAATGGATTGGGTAGAGGTTGGGTTAAAATCCTTGCTTTAGTTAGTTTAAGATGTGATCTACCTATTTTGCCCTCCATCTAAATGTTTAAAATCTGAAAAAAGAAAAAACCAAAAGTTCAGGTGCCAAATTTTAATCTCAGGTGCCTAGTTGTTATAAAAAATTCACCAGATGTTATTTGTTATAAAATCAAAACTTCAGGTGTCCAGATAAAAAAAAGCCTATATATAATTGACTATTTGAAATAATGATTCAATTTACACCCTAATAATGAAAAAAAAGTCAAATAATTAATAAATATTTTCATTTAGTTAAACTCAAAATTGTACTCGGAAACATTGGGCAAAGGGGAGTGGAACCAACCAATTAAATTCCCAATGTTGTTGAATGCCATTGAGCTAGTATTATTTCAGGCCACGTAATTTTAGTTGGTAACGTAGCTACTGACCACATGCGATGACTTGCCAGGCTGGTTTAGATAATGAGTTTTTTCATTTACTTACCTAAACTCACCAAAACAAATGGAATACTAGCTGTATTGATGGTGTACATGATAACATGACTATATTTGTAAGGAATTAAATCTCTCATTTCTTATCATAACTTTCTAATCAGACAAATTGTAAATCGAAAAATATGTCTAATAACAATTTTATAAGAAAGATAACTAATAAAACATAAAATCAAAAATAATTCTTACAATTTCAGGATAATATTATCTCTACATAAACTTGATTCGATAATACTAAAATATTACAATCTCAATTACTTCATTACATATCATTAGGTTATGCATTTCGAAGCAACTCACAAGCAGACATATAAAAGAAGTTGTATGGTTGAGAAATTTCTCTATTTGGAAAATGAAAGTTGTTATATGAAAAAGGACCAAAATATTTAGACGTGCCTTAATTTTAGTTGAGTAGTTTTAAAAATACATCATCAATCAAACTTTTGAATTAATATTTTAAACCGACATCCATTAATCTTATATCAAAACATGATATCACTAAATAGAATTTTGAAACACTCAAAATAAAGACTCTGACAACTCCTCTGTCCTGAATATTTAAAAAAAAATCACACATGTTAACAATAAAAGAACATTTGGATAAAATTGGTTTAGAGCTAAAATGTAATTTTTCTTTTCTAAGTGTGATTAATAAAATCTTTCATTTAATTTGTAGTGTAGATAGAGTATATTCATTTTACAATGCAATTTTAAACGGTTCTTCGAACATAATTCAACTGACAAATAACGAATAACATATGGTGGGTACTTCCGTATTCTGTATAGTGTTAGTTCGATTCTTAATAGAAACACCTTTGTATTAAGTTAGTTAAAGGCGAACTCTCAATATCGTGGCAAGCTGAGATCTATTCCGCAATTTACTTCCCTTGTATTACTAAAAGACATGGTACATGCATGAGAACCGTTACCATTTCCTTTTTCTTATCTTCTTTTTAGATACTCCATCCCTTAATCTAAGGACCATTTTTTATTCCCACCCTATATACTATCTTATCCCATACAGCCGGGTCATTCCAACGAAGTTGTTTTTTCTATTCCCACCCTATATACTATCTTATCCCATACTATAAAACCCCACTCACACCAGACCATGCATTCTCACTATCTATCACACAAATTCACAAAAGAACCAACAATTCAACAACATGGCTACTTTCACCTCAATGTCCATCCTCCTCCTCACCCTAACCCCTCTTCTCATCTTCTACCTCCCTCTACTCCATGCACAATCCCCCTCCGCCCCTGCCCCGACTCCGCCAGGGCCTGTCAACATCACCTCCATCCTCGACAAAGCCGGCCAATTCACTGTCTTCATCCGGTTCTTGAAAGAGACACAACTGGGCAACCAAATCAACACCCAAGTAAACAGCTCAACTGAAGGCATGACTGTCTTCGCCCCAACGGACAATGCCTTCTCTAATCTCCCAGCTGGTACTACTAGAATATATATTTAGAAATTAGAATAACATATAAAATAATATCTAGTAAATAACTTAAGATGTTCTAAATATTGTAATAGGTACACTGAATGGACTCTCAGACAAGCAACAAGTCCAACTCATACAATACCATGTTCTTCCAAAATTCTACAGCCAAGAAAGCCTTGTAACTGTGAGCAACCCTGTGAGAACTCAAGCTACAGGCCAAGATGGACATCAATTTGGGTTGAACTTCACTGGACAAGCTAACCAGTTGAATGTTTCTACTGGGGTTGTTAGTACACAGGTAAAACTGATTTAGGACATTTCTACATGCATAATGTAACATTATGCCTTCAATATAACTCGATTGATAAAAAAACTTGAGTGATAAGTGGTTGTAATCTCGCCTATTCACATATTCCATATACTAGTAGCCGAGTAGGTTTGACTCACTTAAGGAACAAACCTTTGGTGTTAAAGTGATGGGTCAAAATGCAAGTTCTAGGCACTGCTAAGTCATCGCCTGATTTACGTTATTCGTGTACTCAAGGGGTTACGTGAGGACCGTTAGAATGACAGTTTCATCTTTTATAATGTTCAAAATATATTTTATAAAATTTAGAATAGATAATTGCATATTTGGTCCTAGTGGGATAAAGTTATATTACTTTGGTCCCAGATAGTTTCATTTTTATAGATTAGTCTCAAAATTGACACAAATTTACAATATAGTCTTTGAAAGTGACAATTATTATATATTAATCCCTATTTTTGGGGGGTGCCTATATTTCCAAGGCAATTATTTCCAAGGCATGAGAATTGGTCAGAAATGTCCTTTTTTTACGTGTGAAAGTATCGTAACTTGTCTATAGTTACGACGCTTCCACACGTTAGAAACTGAAGTAGTTTTCTTCATTTAAAGTCCTACGTGTGAACAATACATGACATTTAGCATTTCATGATACTTTCACACGTAAATATCTTTTTTTCACCTTACTTTCACGCGTTTCTTTATATATAATTGTACTAAAGTAATGAGTTTATGGAGAGTTTCATGACACTACCACACGTAAATATAAATACTTCACGTTACTTTCACACGTAAATATTAATATTACACTTTACTTTCACACATTTGTTTTTGTACAGTTTTATATGTAAATTGTTCTAAACACATGAGTTTAATATTATTTTAAAATTATTTATATTTTTTGGCACCAACATTACATTACTTAGGAACATCTCGTGTCTTTAAAAATGTTAATTACATTTTTAAATTAGTTATAAAATAAAAAAGGCTACTAACGAATAGACTATTACACCCAAACGCGTGGAGTACTCATAGAATTGAGAAATATGCGTGTGAGATCATCATAGATTCCGAATGTTTACGCCCATGCCACACGTATCTCAATATAATCTCATATAAACCCTTGCTATTCGATTGATTTATTTTAAAAATAATATGACAATATTTAAGTATGATTCATGATAAGGGATCTTGGAAAATACATTATGAAAAATAAAAAAATATAAAAAAATACATAACGCTTATGGATGTGGTGAAAACTCATAACATAGGTAATCATATTAGAAGTCACGATTCACAAGATATCAATTGAGTACAATGTGATGTCGAAATATTATTTTAAAATTATTTATATTTTTTGGCACCAACATTACATTACTTGGGAACATCTCGTGTCTTTAAAAATGTTAATTACATTTTTTTAAATTAGTTATAAAATAAAAAAGGCTACTAACGAATAGACTATTACACCCAAACGCGTGGAGTACTCATAGAATTGAGAAATATGCGTGTGAGATCATCATAGATTCCGAATGTTTACGCCCATGCCACACGTATCTCAATATAATCTCATATAAACCCTTGCTATTCGATTGATTTATTTTAAAAATAATATGACAATATTTAAGTATGATTCATGATAAGGGATCTTGGAAAATACATTATGAAAAATAAAAAAATATAAAAAATACATAACGCTTATGGATGTGGTGAAAACTCATAACATAGGTAATCATATTAGAAGTCACGATTCACAAGATATCAATTGAGTACAATGTGATGTCGAAATATTATTTATAAATTATTTATGTTTTTTGGCACCAACATTACATTACTTGGGAACATCTCGTGTCTTTAAAAATGTTAATTACATTTTTTAAATTAGTTATAAAATAAAAAAGGCTACTAACGAATAGACTATTACACCCAAACGCGTGGAGTACTCATAGAATTGAGAAATCTGCGTGTGAGATCATCATAGATTCCGAATGTTTACGCCCATGCCACACGTATCTCAATATAATCCCATATAAATCCTTGCTATTCGATTGATTTATTTTAAAAATAATATGACAATATTTAAGTATGATTCATGATAAGGGAACTTGGAAAATACATTATGAAAAATAAAAATATATAAAAAAATACATAACGCTTATGGATGTGGTGAAAACTCATAACATAGGTAATCATATTAGAAGTCACGATTCACAAGATATCAATTGAGTACAATGTGATGTCGAAATATTATTTTAAAATTATTTATATTTTTTGGCACCAACATTACATTACTTGGGAACATCTCGTGTCTTTAAAAATGTTAATTACATTTTTTTAAATTAGTTATAAAATAAAAAAGGCTACTAACGAATAGACTATTACACCCAAACGCGTGGAGTACTCATAGAATTGAGAAATCTGCGTGTGAGATCATCATAGATTCATAAGGTTTACGCCCATGCCACACGTATCTCAATATAATCCCATATAAATCCTTGCTATTCGATTGATTTATTTTAAAAATAATATGACAATATTTAAGTATGATTCATGATAAGGGATCTTGGAAAATACATTATGAAAAATAAAAAAATATAAAAAAATACATAACGCTTATGGATGTGGTGAAAACTCATAACATAGGTAATCATATTAGAAGTCACGATTCACAAGATATCAATTGAGTACAATGTGATGTCGAAATATTACTTTAAAATTATTTATATTTTTTGGCACCAACATTACATTACTTGGGAACATCTCGTGTCTTTAAAAATGTTAATTACATTTTTTTAAATTAGTTATAAAATAAAAAAAGGCTACTAATGAATAGCTATTACACCCTAACGCGTGGAGTATTCATGTAATTGAGAAATCTGCGTGTGAGATCATCATAGATTCATAAGGTTTACGTGTGAAGTGGTCGTAACTTTGTAATAGTTACGTTACTTTCACACGTAGAAAAATGAAAATATAAAAATTCAAGTTTACATAGTTACGTGTGAAATGGTCGTAACTTTGTAATAGTTATGTTACTTTAACACGTAAAAAAAGGGTAAAACTGACCGAATCTCGTGCCTTGGAAATAACTGCCTTGGAAATAGGCTTTGCCATTTTTGGGACCATATATACTCCAACATTCGTCACTTTTCGGGACATTTTGCAATATTTGTGCTGCTTTCAAACATACTCTAACAATATAGCTGTCCGACTAAAGTGCAACATCGTCTCAGTATTTGGAACCAAATCGACACTTAACTCAAATTGAAAGTTGGACAACCTGTAAAATATAGATAAAATCACATTCACTTATCGATGTTATTTATTCATTTCTGAAATTTTTGGGTGTTTTATTGAATACAGATTTATAATGCTCTGAGAAAAGACCCACCTTTGGCTGTTTATCAAGTGGACAAGGTTTTGTTGCCAATGGAGTTTTCTATGTCCACTGCTCCGGCAGCTTCTCCACCGGGGTCAACCGGGAAAGGCAATAAAGATGGTGGTCCTACGGCAGATGATTCTAGTGCTCAAGAACCTTCGCCGGAGACTAAACCGAGTGGTTCTGGAAAGATGACTTCTGGATTGGGAATGGTTTTGGGAGTTTTCTTGGTTTGCCTTGCAATGATTTCTTGAAGATTATTTGATTTATGAAATTTTTTATTTGATGTAAACATGTAAAATTCTTTTATATTTATATACCATTTCTTTAATCTTGCTATACATATTGTTTGATTTTCATCAAAATGAACTTTTAATCTTATATATTGTAAGCCACAATTTCCGACTAGTTTTTTTCCATTAGTTTTAATTGTCATTTTTGCTATTTTATGTTAATATTTGACCTTCAATTATTCTATTAGTTCTTTTTAGAGAGTATGAGTTTGATATTGGACAGTAAACTCATTTTTATATAATTGTATTACTTTTATCTATAATTATTTCTAATATGATAAAAAAATCATTGATGATAAAAATAATTAACACGAAAAGTAATTGAAGATATTTGATGATGTGTTAAAGGAATAATTTGATATGGCACAAAATAATTACCCTTTGAATTACTAGTTGTTGCGGTAGTCTTAGGCGAAAGTCCACGACAAGAAGAAAATAATGATATATGTGATGACGATGGTAGGTTTATATAATTGGTCGAGGAGTGAAATTGTTGAAAGTGATGAATGTTTTAGTCTAAAGTAACAATGAAATATTAATTTATAAATATATAATTACACGAGAATATGAAGGATAATGATTTGAGGGGTAATGGGGTGAATCTATTAAACTAGAAACCTATATTAACATTTTTTTTAATTCCAAACAAGCTGAATATTACTATAATTTACTACATCTACATACACTCCAAAACAAACTAATGGTATTGAGAACTTTTTAAGTGCCTAGATATTTCAAACATCTATAGTATCAATTCACCTCGATCGGGTATTCTCTTGGTACTTAACAATAAAACACCAACTTGATTGATCATCGAGACGAAATTGTGGGTAAACATTATTGTTTAATGTCAGTTAAAATCGTGTAATGTCTGACTCGATAAAATACACACACGTAATTCCTATTAAAACCGTCCGTTTATAGCATTATTTTACACATATTCATGTATAAGTAATGAATAACCAAGTACCCGCTTGATACTCGGTAAAGACGTGACTCGAATCCTGCTTGATACCTCCATGTCCTACTCGAGTAAAAAATTGCTTGATACCCGAAATGATTGAAAACCCCTGAACCCTTGTCAAAGCAGTCCATATCATCTCCAACTACACATCGCTTCAATCAAAGAGCCAAAGAGGTACACATTCTCATTTTCCTTTCCATATTATATTGAATATTGATCATAATATACATTGTTAATATACGTACGCATTTCACTGCATGATGTGCATTGCATGTAAATTTATCATACAATTCTGTTATATCGATGAATTTATGCTTCAAATGATATATCAAATGCTAATTTGGTTAACGTATTTTACAATTACGACCATATTTTTTCCATTCAAATTAAATTGGTTTGTTCATTAAAGCTACAAAAATAGGTGAACCTATGAGTTATAAGCTGGTGCATATATAATATTCGAATTTTTCTAATAATTGTTTCACAAATTTTGTATTATTTTCATTTGATATAACTCAGAAGTATTGAGAATATTGCATATATATATATAGTTGTATAATTGCTTATTGACACATTTGAAGTGGTTTATGGTAATCGCTATGTGTATCTTTTCCAGCATTTTGAAGATGAATTTCAAGAATGAGAATGTTCCTAAGATGCCTAATGCTGGAAGGGCTTCTGCTTTAATCGGCATTGGTCTTGTTGCTGGGGTCGGTATTTATGGACTCACTAACAGTCTCTACACTGTTGAGGGTGGCCACAGAGCCATTATCTTCAACCGCATTATTGGCGTTAAAGAAAAGGTTTTGATTTGCCTTGGTCTCACTTTAAGACAGATGCGTTTTATGAATGTTAACTAAGTATCTTAAGTAAATTAGTCCCCATTGTCAATCATTTTGTAAGCAGAGTCATTTGTTGTGTAAAAGATTATGCATTTGTCTATATGTAGCGAGCCTTAACTAAGTGCTGGTCGAATATTATAACCGTCTGATAGCCTGTATGAGATGTGGTATACTGTTTGTCGCCTTTATATTAGTAGGGAAAATACGTTATTCCCTAATAATGAATATTGCAGCGATTATTGTAGCCAAAATATTTTTATCTGCTATTGTACTTGATGTACTCACTGTCTCCTGTCTCTTAATTTATCTCTCATGTCTAATGTCTATTGTGCAGAATAACTAAGATTATGTATATATGTTGAACATAATACCTTGCTGTATTGATTCATTATTTGACCATTCGATTTGGTTCGTCTGATCACCCCTCTATTCTGTCTTCAGATACGTGTAGTTTTTTCTTCTGATGATATATAGGTTTATCCTGAAGGGACGCACTTTATGATTCCTTGGTTTGATAGGCCAGTGATTTATGACGTTCGTGCTCGTCCTCATTTGGTGGAGAGTACCTCTGGCAGTCGTGATCTTCAGATGGTACTTTATTTCTTTTCCTTAATAAGAAAGAAATAATTTTGTCTGCATAATTACATAGATGATGCGAACTGAATATTACGGCAGTGGCTACCAATTAGCCATAATTAATGTTTTTTTAAACTGGTTTTGTATATTCTTGATTGAAGATGATTGGTACTCAGTATTTGTTTCAACTGAACCTATATTTCTTTTGTGGAGGTGAAAATTGGTCTTCGAGTTCTAACACGTCCAGTGCCAGATCAACTGCCAACCATTTATCGTTCCCTTGGGCAGAACTTCAATGAAAGAGTCCTGCCTTCAATCATCCATGAAACACTAAAAGCTGTTGTTGCGCAGTACAATGCCAGCCAACTCATCACCCAGCGAGAGGTAACTTTCTATTCGACTACTCAGTTCAGTGATTTGAATATTGTTCCTCTTCAATCGTTTACATTATATTATAGCATGGTTTTGTTGAATGATTGTTACTACTGTGAAGGCTGTCAGCAGACAGATTCGTCTGGTTCTGACACAGAGGGCGAAGATGTTCAATATTGCATTGGATGATGTCGCCATAACTGCCCTTACTTTCGGGAAAGAATTTACATCTGCAATAGAAGCTAAACAAATCGCTGCACAAGAAGCTGAAAGAGCCAAGTTTGTGGTAGAAAAGGCTGAACAAGATAAGAGAAGTGCTGTTATTAAGGCTCAGGTAAAAGATAATTCTCATCCAATTTACAAGAAGAACATATTTAGAGCACTATTTTCGAAGAATCCTTCTCTTGATGAAGCTTAAATGCATGAGTGTTAGTATCCCCTTCATGAAGCTTAGAAATCAGAACTTGTAAGGTGAGTGATATTACAAAAGCTCGACCTTCTACAGTTTCGTTTGTATAGTTCACCAAATGATCACTATTGAGAACAAAACTTACATAAGATTTTCTCTAGTTCTTCCTTTCCTTTTTGATGTTCGTGTCCTATACATGTGTGAGCGCTTAGAATGTTTGTGAGGCCTATGAAGCAGGACTCGTATTTCAGTTTATGAGGTTAGGTTGAGTGCACTGTTTCTAGTTTCAGTCATGTTGCAGTGTTAGAGGCTTAGTAGGACGATAGATGTTGAACGCATTTCTTAATCAAGGTGTACCCTATTTCCCCTTTATCCTCTCTTGTACGAATGAAAAATATTTACGTGCTTTCATCAACAGGGAGAAGCGAAGAGTGCTCAATTGATTGGCCAAGCAATCGCGAACAACCCAGCTTTTATCACACTCAGAAAGATCGAAGCAGCAAGGGAGGTTGCTCATACCATCTCTAATTCATCGAACAAAGTCTACTTGAGTTCGGAGGACCTGTTGCTCAACCTTCAGGAGATGAAGCTGGACATACCAGGGAGGCAACCAACTAGTTGGAGTTAACTATTTCAATAGGCTACTTTTCATTTTCTTTCCAGCTTTTTCGACTACGAGCTTCAAGAAAGCCATGCTTCAATAATGAACCCATTGGAAGTTTTATATTTTAGATTTATAGAGTCGGGTTTTGTTTGGAGTATCAATTTACTGTCAACTGCAGTTGATTCCAGTTGATATTCTGTAGTACCTCCTCAGCTCCTCTATCCCAAAATGATTGCACAATTTCGAATTTTAATGGTTGGCTTTTTCTAATTTTACTCTTATATATTTTTATATAGGTGTATGATATTGGCTGAAAGAATATATCAAATGGTTGTTTTTTTAGTGTAGTTTGCTATTGACGAGATAACTTCGATTATGACTCAAAGTGTGTCTATTAATGTTCGAGTTTTTTATTTGACCATCGAAAAGCAAACTAAACAACCTTTTTGGATGGAGGGATAAATTGTGTAGCTCATATTTTGTATATATATACATACATACATACAATGCAGGATGTTGTTTGTAGTGTTTGTTATGCTGAGATATCTAGTTTCGAAGTGTAACAATGCCATCCTTATATACCAAAGATATAAATATGATGAAAGAATTTGATTTTTCCATATGACATTAGATTTTCCAGATGTTATGAACAAATTCAATGAGAATTTTTGTCAGATTAGGCTGTGGATCTAATCTGTAGGATATATTTTCGTTATTCAGTGCTTGCTTTAATGAACTCATATGTTTCATTTTAATCAGTCTTCCTATGGATGATTTTTCTTTCGTGCACAAAAAATCGTATTATCCATCTTGTGACTGTTAGATTCTTTTCGTTAATTACTTCTGTTGTATGTTTTCGTTACTTCTTATTAGTACTTTCATTCTCTGAATATGTAGGTTTATCCAGAGGGACACTTCATGATCCCATGGTTGGATAGGCCAGTGCTTTATGATGTTCGTGCGCGTCCTCACTTCGTGGAAAGCACATCTGGAAGTCGTGATCTTCAGATGGTATTATATTTGAGTGTTCAACTTCAATCAACTAAAACTGACAAATGCACCTTTGTTTTTTCTTCAACTAAACCTTCGATTTTATAGGTGAGTATTGGACTCCGAATGCTGACACGTCCGGTTCCAGATCAACTGCCTACCATTTACCTTTCTCTTGGTAAGGACTATAATGTCACGGTACTTCCTTCAATAGTTCATGAGACTGTAAAAGCTGTGGTTGCCTAGTATAACGCCACCCAGCTGATCACCCAGCGAGGGATACCTTCCTAGATTACTTATTGTTAGTTTCGTTAACCACATTGCAAGAGATAAGTTTCTAGGATTCAAATATCAGTTACAGACAAATAGAGAGACGTACTTTGTTCCTGGTAGATCTTTGTAGCCGTTAAATATACCATTAGTTTGCTTAATGATGGTATGCTTGTTCCGTTGTGTAGGCTGTCACTAGAGAGATTCATAGCGTTCTGATGCAGAGGGCGAAGATGTTCAATATTGCATTAGATGATGTTGCCATTTTTTGGCCAAGAGAGGCCAGCCGCGAAACTTATGTGGCGCTTCTAAATTGTTACTCTAGATTTTCTTTTGCTCCTAAACCTGTTACATTTTTTGGTTGGAAGCTTGATATATGGAGGTTTTTTGCTGGGTTGAAAGTTTTTGCAGGACTTAGGAATTGTGTTTTGTTTCTTAAATTCTTATGAGATTAGAGAAATTCCGAACAACACACAATATCCAATAATAAACCTTCTTATAGTAGGACATGTAGCTCAATCAATATTACAACAGGTTTGTAATAATAAGCGTAATGAACCATCACTACTACAATAGAACAAATCATATCTTAAAATTACTATTGAGAAACTTGAAAAGGTGTATAAGAGCGTTGTAACGATTAATTGTTGGTTGTTGCAAAATGAAAAGATTCGAATTTCTCTTGCTGACCATTTGAAAAACTGGTGATTATTTAATAAACAATAGGGAGGTTGGGGAAGATGATAAGGTGGGGTGTGGTTAACTTGATTGATATGTGGTTAGTTTGGGGTGGAATTGCTAAACGGCCTAAATTACCTTGCAAATTTATGCCTAATCTACCTTTTAAGCGAAAAAGAACAATCAAGAGGAGACAACTTAAGAAGATAAAAGTATTAGGGTGTAAATTGAAAAAATAAAACTAATTGAAAAGAAGCCTTTTATTAATACCAAGCTTAGTGAGCATCTTTATCTGTACACGAGAAAATTGGAGGATTGGCACCAATTTGGAACTTTTATGAACTTATAGCACCACTTTTAAATTTTTACATTTAGTAGCACATGAGAGGGGCAAAAAGACTAAATTACCCCCTCTTATATATTGAAAGTGGATGCCAAACATACACATTCTCCCACATTTCTTCTTTTCTCCTTCTCTCATCCCTACCACCACCTTTTTCTCTCTTTATTTTTCTCTCAAGTCTTGTCCGAAAAATCCAAAATTCCAAAAATCTTTCAATTCTACATCAGAGTTTTGGGGTTAGACTGCTACTCTGCAAATACAAGTGGTGATTTTTGGAGGCGGTTATAGGTGACGTTTTGTTTTTTGAAACTTCGTTCCCTGTGTAACAATGGTTGCAAGTTTTTGTTTTCTTGGTTTAAAGTGGTAAAATTTGTGTTTTTTTCAGTTTGTTGGTGTTAAATGAGGTTAGGGTTGTTAAAATTTGAAACTTTGAATGTTGTTAGGGTATTATCTTTTGTTAAATGTTTGTTGGTTTTGTAAAGGTTGATTTTTTGAAGACTTTTTACCTTTTTTGGTGAAAAGTTGCAATTTTTAGAGATTATGTGCGAGAATTGTTGAGGATTGTAGTTGTTTTGGCAATTTTTTGTATTTTTCTTGTTTGTTTGTTGAGGATTAGGCGTTTTTCTGGATTTTTTGCTGTTTTGATGTTTGTTGGCTTGAAAGAATTTGTAACTTTTCGAAATTTGGGTTGTTGACACTGATGTTCACTCATATGCACTAATATGCACCTATATGCTAACATAAGCATCCATGTGCACTGATATACATACCTATGCACTGTTATGTACTAGTACACATTAATATACATAACTATCCACGGTAATGCACAAGTATGCACTGATATACATAATTATGCAATGCTATGTACTAGTATGCACTCATTTGTTTTAACCTCCTACGTCAACATGCATGAATATTGAATCTGATGTTGCAATATGTCATGTGAAATTGTGGAAGAGTGGCCTAAACAAACTGATATTTTTAAATTGTGATATTTTTAAATTGGCCTAAACAAACTGACATTTTCAAATTTTTTCTGATTATTTGTTAAAATTGTGGAGGAGTGGGCGTTTTATGGTAGTTGTTTAGGCCAAATTGTTCTCATGTTTGTTTGTTTGAAAAAAAGGTTAGAAAAGTTTAATTCTTCCAGATTTGGGTTGTAAATTTTTGGAATATTTGTGAAAATTGTGGAAGAGTGGGAGTTTATGAATAATTTATGTTTTCATTTGACATCGAACACACAATTTGACTCATATGCAGTGATATGCACTTATGTGTATTCATATACACTGGTATGCATTCATATACACTGGTATGGACAATTACAAAATATGTTAGACCTTATTGTTCTTAGATCTTTGACGCATGTTGGTTGGTTATAGAATATGATAATTTATGTTCTCCCAACAATAGCATAAGTTGTATTAAACACTTGTATACGCATGTGGGCGTGTATATGCATAAGTATACATGCATAGGCATAGATATACATGCATATGCTTATGTATACACTGATATTTGTTCGTTTTTTTTGTTATTTCAGATTTACTCGTGTCAATTAACTATAAAGGCAAGTGGGTAAAAGGTGATGACCAATGTTGGATGTATGATGAATTGTTGAGTAGACTTGTTAAGAGTTAAACCCACAACAGCTCGGAGTTCATTTATGTATTACTGCCTTAGATAAAGTAAAGGAGTCTATTCGGTCGCATAATCTTCATGAAATTATGTTAGCCAAACCAATATTGGATGTTGATTGTAATAATGACTTAAACAAAAGTGTGAATACTAGTAATTGGATATCGCCTCCTTCCAAATGTATCAATTTGTATATGAATGTATAGTGTATACTGCTAAATCACATTTAAAAGGAATATTGTGATGTCTTGTATGTCAACAAAAGGTAGAATAGATCCCATACATCATCTTATGCCTAATAAGTTAAGTTGGTCCGAGCAATTACTTATCCTAAAAATTATTTGTCCACGCAAATTACTTGTCCTTACAAATACTTAACATAACAATTACATCAGATGCGCACACATGATAGCAAAACACAAAAGCAAGCAATGAATCTTCACTCTAATAACCAATCTTCACTCTAATAACCAACCAAGCAAGCAAGTAATGTCAACCCCCAATCATAAACTTTATGTTGCGCGTATAAGGGCTCGTATCTGCCTCAAATTCCACTCTTATAACCAACTAATGTAAGGTATGTTTGTGGACATGAAACTTCCCCAACATGTATAAAAAGGTCCACTAATGCGTATCCCTTACACATTAGTTCATAGTTTTCCAAGTCCCGGACTTCTTTCAAACACTTCGACCTCGCCATATTGGTAACCGTAATTTTACCTATATCTGCACATTACATAACATAGTGCAACATTAGATTCAATGTTCATGCGTGTTGACATATCATGTTAAAACAAATGAGTGCATAGTAGTGCTACCAGTGCATAGTTATGTATATCAGTGCATACTTGTGCATAATTGTGCATAACTATGTATATCAGTGCATATTGATGCTTATGTTTACATATAGGTGCATATTAGTACATATGAGCGAGTATCAGTGTCGACAACCCAAATCTGTAAAAGTTCAAATTTTTTCAAGCCAACAAACATCAAAAAAATTCACAAAGACGCCCAATTCTCAACAAACAAACAAGAAAAATCCAAAAATCGCTAAAACAACTACAAAAAACGCCCAATCCTCAACAATTTTCGCACATAATCTCTAAAAATTGCAACTTTTTAGCAAAAAGGTAAATAATATTCAAAAAATCGACATTTACAAAACCAACAAACATTTAACAAAAGATAACACCCTACCAACATTCAAAATTTCAAACAACCCTAACCACATACCAACAAACCAAAAACGACACAGATTTTACAACTTTAAACCAAGAAAACGCAAACATGCAATCATTGTTACACATGAAACCATGTTTCAAAAAACTAATTTAAAAAACCGCCACCAAAACTCACCATTTACTTGTATTTGCAGAGGAGAAATCTAACACCAAAACACTGATGTAGAATTGGAAAATTTTTGGGATTTTTGGGTGAACTTTTGGATTTTTCGGACAAGACTTGGGAGAAAAAGGAAGAGAAAAAAAGGTGATAGGTATGGATGAGAGAGGGTGAGAAGAAGAAATGTGGGAGAGTGTGTATGTTTGGCTGCTACTTTCAAGATATAAGGGGGGTAATTTAGTCTTTTGGCCCCCCTCATGTGCTACTAAATGTTAAAATTTGAAAGTGGTGCTATAAGTTAATAAAAGCTCCAAATTGGTGCCAATCTTCCAATTTTCTCATCCGTACACCCACCATACAAACATGAAACTAATTTTTTAGGTTCAACACATTTCAATAGTTAAATTATACTATAACAAATCCCTACACATTTAAATTAAAAGTAACATAAAAAATTTACAAACGTTTAATCACCGATACGTCGTTAGAGAAAATTCACGTGTCCCTCATGCGTGTTATACTTAACGACATATTAATATAAGATGGGTCATGGGTGATTGGGCATTAAATTCCAAACGTAAATGATGGACGGCAAATATCTTATAACATAAATGATTGTTTTTAGTCATTACACATTTACACCTTCTAAAAATGCACCAAGTATTTAGTCGAGCGAGTCATGGTACGTTCGATACCGTATCTCGAAGGATACTCGAGTTGGACTCGATAAGTTACATACCAATTGTCATGTACTCATGTGGCATACCAAACGGTTATTCAGTTAGTTACTCTATATAATAACAGCTTTACTGATAATTTGTTTGTCAAACCTCCCCCACCCCCCACCCACCCCCCCTCCCCTCTCCTCTTCTCTTCTCTTCTCTTCTCTCCTCTCCTCTCCTCTGCCTCTGCTTCTTCAGGTATTACATATTTAACTTTAACAAAGCTGCTCCTCTTATATGTTAACAGAAAATGTTAATGTTATTATTTTTTCAAAAGTTTTTTATGCACTGATATGTTTTGCTCTAGTATATTAGTTATTTTGATGTTGATTGATTTATTTCTTAATATGCTGATTTTTATTTAATTGTTGCATGGAAATATTTTTTTGGTGAGCTGAGATTTTTGCTGTTAGTATATTGTTAATGTTGATGCTTGTCACGTTTATTTTTGTAATAATATAGTGATTGTTACATTTTTTGATTGATTTCAGTGGTTTTGGTGAAGATGACTCTCAAGTTTGTGCATGGTGCTCCTTCTAAGGCGCCGGAAGCTGGACCACGTTTATCTCTAGGGAGGCTGTGTCTTCTTGCTGGTATTGGATATTATGTAGGTTCGCAATTTCTGTACAATGTTGAGGGTGGTCAGCGAGCCATCGTCTTCAATCGTCGTGTTGGCGTTAAAGAAGAGGTTGTCATTTTCCTTGGCAGAACACCTTTTATGTATACATTTTATGCCGAATCATGAGCTGTGTAGTGTTGTTATCGAGGGCGGGTATAGAGTCGGGTTTTTTGGGGGAGAATCGGGTTACTATCGCAGTTGGTATTCTATAGTACCTCCTCTGTCCCAAAATGATTGCAGGGTTTAGAATTTTGATGGTTGATTTTTGATTAATTTTGAACTCTTACAGATTTTTATATAGGTGTATGATATTTGCTGAAAAATATATCAAATGGTTGTTTTGATTTTGGTTTTGATTTTGATTCAAATAAGAGTTTTGTGTGTCAATTAATGTTGTGAAGTTTATTTTGTTTTACGATGTTGTTTCTAATGTTTGTTATGCTAAGATATTTACTTTGGAAGTTTTACAATGCCATCCTGTTATACCGAAGGATAAATATGATGAAGAATTTGAGTTTCCATGTCACATTAGATTTTCCAGATGTTATGAACAAATTCGATGACGATTTTTGTACGACTATGTTAATTCTAATCTATAGCATATAGGATAAAATTTTGTTTTGCAGTGGTTGCATAATGAACTCATACGGGTGATTTTTCTTTCGTGCACAACAAATCCATTGTGCGACTGTTAGATTTGCTGTAATTACTTCTGTTGTTTGGTTTTGTTACTTCTAGTTATTATTATTTTCATTTTCATTCTCTGAATACGTAGGTTTATCCTGAGGGAACACACTTCAAGATGCCATGGTTCGATAGACCAGTGATTTATGATGTTCGTGCGCGTCCTCATTTGGTGAACAGCACATCTGGAAGCCGTGATCTTCAAATGGTACTATATTTCTGTCCTTTACAGCAAAAGTTTAAAACATATGTGACTGCATAATTTCATTAATGAGGTAGATTTCTTTCAGTTTCTTAGATTTGTCTATAATTCTTGTGATCATGCATGTGTCATGACTTGTGAGCCCTTAATCCCCGACTCACCCAAGCCCTCCCATCTTCCTGGGTACATTTAAGCCAACCTTGGGAATTTTATATTCTATTACCACCTTGGTCATGTTCTTCCGGTTTTGTTCTTTAACTGACCCTTCTGTTTAATAGGTGAATATTGGACTCCGAGTGCTGACACGTCCAGTGCCAGATAAACTGCCTACCATTTACCGTTCTCTTGGTACGAACTACAATGACAGAATACTGCCTTCAATAGTTCACGAGACTCTAAAAGCTGTAATTGCCCAGTACAATGCCAGCGAGCTGATCACCCAGCGAGAGGTACCTTCTAGATTACTTATTGTCAGTTTCGTTAACCACTGCAAGAGATAAATTTCTAGGACTTTAAATATCAGTTACCAACAAATAATGAGATATACTTTGTTCCTCGTAAATATTTGTAGCCTTGTAAGTATACCATTATCATATGATTGTATGCTTGCTCTGTTCTGTAGGCTGTCAGTAGAGAGATTCGTACCATTCTGATGCAGAGGGCGAAGATGTTCAATATTGTAATAGATGATGTCTCCATAATTGCTCTTACTTTTGGGAAAGAATTCACAGCTGCAATTGAGGCTAAACAAGTGGCGGCGCAAGTAGCTGAAAGAGCTAAGTTTGTCGTGGAAAAGGCTGAACAAGACAAGAAAAGTGCTATTATCAAAGCTCAGGTAACTCGTACATCTTCACTCTTATCCAGTTTACTTAACACCATTACTGAACTCCTAGTTTTGTACTATTATATAATATATTTTTTATATTCGGTATGTGTCAAGGGTGAAGCCGACTCTATACATTAGCATAGTATTCCATACTAGATACAATCTGAAGAGTGAATCTATCCGTTACTTTAACCATCTGCTCGCGTACTTAAGATACAGTACTATTTCTGCTAACCTAATTGTTAGAAAATTTTGATATTGACACTTTGAAGCATCATGCTCTCCGTTTTTTATAATAACCCAATGAAATGTTTTTGTATCTGCACTTTTTTCTTTTCAAGGTGTGCTGCATTTTGTTGCTCTTTCGACCCCTTAGCAATTATATAACCATACTATCTCATTGACAGGGAGAAGCTAAGAGTGCTCAATTGATTGGTCAAGCCATTGAGAACAATCCTGCTTTTATCGCTCTCAGGAAAATTGAAGCAGCAAGAGAGATTGCACACACCATCTCTGATTCAGAAAACAAGGTCTTCTTGAATTCTGAGGATCTGCTGCTCAACCTTCAGGAGATGAAATTGGACGTTCCAGGAAGGAACTGAACCCCACCCCCACCCCCCCCCCCCCCCCCCCCCCCCCCCGGGATATCCCTTGAATGAACTTCACATTCTTTCGTTAACATTCGAAAGTTCTCTGCTCTATATGTAGTGATACACTAGAATTCCAGAAGAGGCAAGTCTTGAATCATATGTGGCGCTTTTACATTGTTACTCTATACTTTCTATTGCTCCCTCAAACCTGTTACATTTTTCGGTTGCAAGCTTGATATATAGAGGTTTTTTCTGGGCTGCAAGAAAGATGGTGGTGATTTTTTCATAGACCTTAAATTTTTTGTTGTTCTCCTCGTCATTACAGGAAATTTGATCTGGATTTCTATTCCCTGTTCAGTTGTATTTGATGATAATATCTACTCTATTATTATATGGGAAGGGGAAAATTAGAGGTTACTTTGAACTCCATGATAGCCTAAATCGTAGGCAGCTAGTCGTTCGAAGATGTAGTATAGATAAGTGCTTATTTGTTTAGTATTATAACAATTTTGTTCTAGCTATATGTGTATAAGTGAGAAAAATATAGAGTACTCTAAAACATTTGATTATCTTATAGATAAGTTGTCTTCCAAAAAGTTCTTAGGTAAGGATTAATTGCTTGATTGTCATTTTATATTCAGGCTAGGCTTGCAATTATAATTGAACACTCAAAAGTCACGAAAAATGACACTCCAAAACAGGACATAGGCATTTGGTGAACCATTATAAAAACTCTTTTGTGCCTTTTGTTTTACCATATATTTGAGTTTGCCTCAAATCATTCACTCTGAATCTGAATTAGAATACTTTCAAATTACAATAAAATTCATTTTGCATGTGTTAGAAATACACGGGTATGTGTCTGCGTGTGTGTAAGCTCCCTATGCTTCAATCATAGAAGGGGCTGCCCAGACACCGAATTCACCCGCTCAGGTGTAAAGTTGGTATTAAAAATAAGGATAAATTATTTCACTAATCACCTATATTTACAAAATGTTTCTAATATATCAATTATGTTTTAAAATATTATTGTCAGTCACCTACATTTGAAAAGATATTTGTCATTTAGTCAAAAGGTCTCATTCGATAGTTCCCTTCCGATTTCATACAATAATGCAGCCTTCCAAAAACCTCAATCCACCATTTTCACCGAAATGATGTTAATGTATGATTTGATTTGATACATGAATATACGTATTACCACAATCCACCATTTCTACAAAAAATGATGAGTACTCTTCCATATTTGATATATGGACATTTGGTAATGGCGTCATCATACGGAATTTGTTCTATTTTGAAAGTATTCGAATTCAGATTTCGGTGAGTGATTTGAAGCTACATCACATATAAGACAACGGAAAACATAAAAAAAATTTATACAAGTTCAACAAATGTTTATATCTTGTATTAGAGTATCACCTTGCTCGACTAATGTTCAAGTATAAGTACTAATCTAGCGTGAGTATGCGATTGCAATCAAACAACTAATAATCTTCTTATAACTGTTAGGAAAACAACATTTATATGATAATAAAATATTTTAGAGTACTCTCTATCTTTTGCTCACCTTTTTTTTTAATAATTCAATTTATTTCATAAAAACAACAGTTCATACATATTACAAACATGTTTACATGGCATGTAGATACTTAAGCAAGTGAAACATTGCTAAAACAAATATAATATAGAAAGATTTAAACTGAAGACTAGTAGTTACAATATCCATGCATGGGGTAGAATCCGTAGCGAAAGATCGAAGCTTCCTGTGGATCCAAAATTTCCAAGCAATACTCATAAAAGCAAATATTAGTTCATGCTGAAAATCACCTTGTATGTCCGAAAATATAGAATTTAGAAACTGAACTTGATGGATCTGAGAGGGAATAATAATTGGTGGTAAATCGTGATATGAGCAGAAGAGAGACTTAAGGTTCTCTTGGTCGATATCACAAATATATATTTTTTCAGTGTCGACTATGAATCGACTAGGTAAAGTAGTACAAGAAAACCAAATGGAAGTAGAGAGTTGACATGAGCAGAAGAGAAACTCGAGCTTTTCTTGGTCAATGTCAGGGGTGCATATTTTTTCAATGTCGATTGGGAATCGACAATATAAGAAATCCATAATATATAGGCCAAGTAGGAAGAGATCCATCAGAGGTCTTATTTCTAAATTATATACTCTCTCCGTCCCTAAAAGATTGTCACATTTTGACTTTTGTTAGTCAAACATTACAAAATTTGACCATGAATTTCCATTAAACGATAATACTCCCTCCATCCCAAATTGGATGTCTTATTTTGACTTACGCGGTCTCCGAGACACAAATTAAAACTTAAATATTTCTAGTTCTACAAGCGTAAAAATTATAAAAAGTTGATATTTCAAAAATATACATTGAGATGAATCTATCAAGATCCCATATGACTATATTATCTCTTATCGGTAAATGAAAATTTATGGTCAAAATTTGTAGAGTTAAACCCCTAAAAAATTATTCACACACCTCCCTCAGTCTTCAAACTTATACCTTCCCTATATGGAAGTTATTTTTCTTTTCTCCTCTCATTTTCTCATTTTTAATTTATATAAAAAAATAAATGTAAGATAATTAAATATTTTTCATCATATATAAATCGAAATTAAAAATATCTTTAAATCAACATTCATATGTAATATGTTATTTTATGATTTGAGAAAATATTTTTATCCTAAATATCTAATATAATATGCAAAACATTTATTTTTTTTAATTTGGAGTGAATAATAAGGAAGCTGCTAAAGTATGTATATGAAAATCAACTCCTAAGAATAATAAAAGTGACGGTTGAAAATGTATTTTAGGGAAATTCTGAGGTAGCTGATGTGAATGCTCTAAACTACAAGAGTATGAGATATTAAAATATAAATATTGACTGAATATTTATGCGTAAAACCCAATGAATGACATTTAAACTCATATTTATAATTAGGATAAAATTTACTTCCAATAAAAACTAGTAACAAATGGTATGTTGAATAAAATAATTAAAAAGTCAAATCTTATTAACGAGAGATGAAAAATGCATATGAATGGTTAAAATTTGACATTCAAAAACTCTTAAAATATGCCATGTTCAATCAGATGAAGAAATAAAGTGTAAAACGTATTTCATAACATTAGCTTGTAACTTACCCCCTAAAATCATCAATTTGGCTACGTACTCTGACGATGTAACCCATTAAACCTTGAACTTTAAATATTGTGAATTCTCGTACTGGTGTAACCCATTCACGTAAATGGTAATGGGATCATTTAATTTGGAGCCAATAAAAATAATGGGTGTAAAAATGTCTTAAAATCACATAAACCTTCCAATTTTAGATAAAAGTTTTGTAGAAACGTTAAAAATTAGTGGAAGTGTTAAATTAGAGACCAAATGAGCACCCGTTAATCACTTACATGAACCATTTGTACATCCATTTCAATTACTGGGACCAATGTGCAACAATGACCCGCCGACTAAAACGAAATCACCAATTCCCTCCCATTCCCAATACATACAACATACCTCATACCTACGACAGATGACATCAAAATTGGGACATATATATTTTTGGCAATTAAAAAACTTGTCATGTTGTCTACATATAACTTTAAGTCTTCGCACATTGTATTCACCCCTATGGGCTATAGCATGGATCCACAATAAACGTCACCATGTGCGTATTATTCAAGGTTTGTAGACAATTTCGCAATTTCAATTTGATTGTGAAATACAGTAATTATAACCCCACCCCACCCCACCCCCACACACCACCCCCACACTCCCTTTTTGCAAATTATTTTCCTATTTTTGAATTGTCATAAGATTTGAGATATTATATATTACTGTATAATAATAGTCAAAATGCATCATAAATAATTGACATGCATGATGTGTATGTAACGTTACAAAATTGCATGTAAATTTAATAATCATTATTAGTTGAATGGTGCATGAGTCTCAGCGTTAATACACGAGGAACTCAACTAATCCTATAATGTTTCCAGCATATTCTCATTCAAGAACCAAACACTTTCTTTCAAGCATCTTTTTATTTTATTTTGTAGTATATATAATAATATAACTAATTAATTTTATAGAGGTATTAATATATATTATCAGGTAAAAAGTAGAGGTTCATAAAATTATAATTTCGCATACAGGCGAAAAGATGTGATGGAATATATATATATAGTGTATTACTGTAAAAACTAGAGGCTCACAAAAAAGATGATTTAGAAGTACATGATCTTTTTAAATCTGTCATCATTTCATCACACCTATTTCAATGAAAATGTCTTGTGTATATGATCGTATTGGACAAATGCTTAATTTTAAATATTAATCATACATGCCATTAAATTTTTTGTTACAAACGCTAATCTCGAGAAATTTATAAAAGACATTTTATTTGTTGATTGTTTACACAAAAAATCTATAAATCGAGAAAAACAAAAAATAATTAGAAAACACAAAATTTATTTTTAATTCATCATCCTCCTCTTTTTCTGTAAATTAGCAATGAAAGTATGAAGAAGATTTTTAGTTATTCCTACACATGGAAATCGGATCAGATGTCACCAGACTATTGAATTATCGACCATCCTTCTCATTCAAGTTATACTCTCTATTTCAAAATAGATGATTGTTTAGCTAAAAAATACTTTATCAAATGTTATAAAAATTACTATTATACCCTACATAAAACTCTCAAAATGACAAATAATCTATTAAACAAGGGTCAAAAGAGAACTTATGAATACAAAAATATATTGAATTCTGTAAACAATTAACTATTATAAAATTTATATTTTTTTCTAAACAATCAAACTATTTTGAAACGGAGGATGTAAAGCTTTCAACCCATCTTCTTGTTAATTTAATGAAGCAAAATTGCCCACGGGGCATAGCTCAGATGGTAAGGGGCTTCATTATAAGAGTGTGTTTCTCTACAAGTGTGTGGGTTCGATCCACGGCAGGTGCATGAGTAATTCTGCATTTGTTCAAGCGAGGATCTGCTTGTGGGTGGTTACCTAGCCTCTCTGGACACTCTTGAGATGGATTATCGAGCCGCTAAAGACACATCCCGAATTTATTTCCTCTGTTGAACGATTGACTAACCAAGCGGAGATACTTAAATGAGTGTATCATTCATTTAATGAAGCAAAATTACAAGGTTATTCATCCCTAGTAGAAAGTGGAGAATAGGGTAGAGAGGGAATATTTCTAGGTAATTACAATATTAGTATTAAATGTCAAACAGGGTTGGCAGTGACCACACTAGTACTCAATCTTAAGAGCATTGATGACGTTAACCGATCGTCATTCCCACCATATTCATTGCGTACGTAACAAACACATTTCGACTATTTAAATAATCGGACTGATTCTTGTCGCGCATCATCTTTTCGTAATAAATTAGGAACCAACGTTAACGTCTTTTAATTTACCTAGAAAAAGCAAATACTAAATGAAGTAGATGCTAAAATAAAATTAAAACAAATTAGAAATCAAATTAAATTAGTTCTTACATATATATTTTAAATTTCTTTAACAGAAAGATTTCGTTCTGAAAACTTACAAAAAGCAACTAATTATTCCACCTATAACATGAAAATAATCTACTGTATGTATAATGTGAAAGAAGTATATGTTACAATCTACTACTTATAGGAATATAAATCATTTAATTTTTATAGTTAATTTTTATAATAAATACTCACTAGTATCATCAAATATATTTATCTTTAATTTTTTTTAAATAACTTTTCAAAAAGTATCATTTACAATAAACTTAAGCTCAGATAAGATACGTACTATATAAAGTGATGTATATATTTAGTACGAGTAATTATTACTATACAGGTATATTATTACAATTTATAAATAATATAAGAATAATAGAATAATCTAGTAGAAAATGCTCTTGCTAATGACCAAAAGGGTCGGCCTGAGTTCGAAACTCATATCTATCGCTAATTTATAAAAAGTAAATAAATAATATAAGAAAATTATAATAAGTTCATGTAAACGATACATCCCCAATATACATATATAAATTCAATGGACGAATTTGTAGAAAATAAACGGTACAAACATCTAATTTTGTTTAAAGTGATAAAAGGAGATTTTGTTCAGAATTTGATAAAACGTAAACCAATAAAGAAATTGGGAATACCTAGATCTCCGTCATATCCACCAGTGGCCTTATCTTATTCCATAATGGGACATTACAAACAAACTTCAATTTTCTCTCAGTTGTCCACTATATATATTTGTCCAATTCACCATCACATAAACAAAAATCACTCACATATCAACTTATCCTAGAAAAAAAGTGGGACAACCATTTTGGGACACTATTCAAAAAGATAGAATGCAGGACGCAATTCCTTACAAGAGATGGGCAAGTAATCAAAACAAATCAGGATCATCTTCAACAGTTTACCTTAAAGGGTCAGAAGGACATGATCTTAAGAGCATTGTTGAGGAAACTCCTGTAATAATATTCATGAGAAGTGGAGATTGCATGGGCCATGTTGTGCGACGTTTATTACAAGGTGTAGGAGTCAATCCTGCTGTGTTTGAGATTGATGACAAAGATGAAAAGGCTGTTTCCGTAGAATTAATCGGGATTATCAGTGGTGGTGGTGCCCATGGCGGCGATGGGATGCAGTTTCCGGTGGTGTTTATCGGTGGGGAGTTGTTTGGAGGATTGGATCGTGTTATGGCTACTCATATTTCAGGGGAGCTAACTTCGGTTTTGAAACAAGCTGGTGCCCTATGGCTTTGACTTATTTACTTACCAAGATAATTGTTTTTCTTTTCGTTTGTAAATTAGTGATGAGGTGAGTATCGAACCATGACCTTTCGGTCATTAGCAATAGTCTTTTCCACTAGGCTATTCGATTAACTCTCTTACCGAAAAAATTGTTGTGCCTTTTTCTTTAATGGAAATCATTAATTTTGGCTTCGGATCTTCTACTCCCTTGGATCGTAAACCCTCATTTTGTTCATTAGTTATGTTTGTGCATCATGGGTTGAGTAATTACATATGACTATTAAATAATATCGACACAGCAAACATGATCTAAAATTAATCGAACCAATTCAAAGACATAGATTGAGACATTAAGTAAGGATATGATCGTTAAAGTGAAAGAAAATATATAAGTTGATGGACCAATTTGAGATTGTCTAATAATGTAACTAACCTATAATGGCTGTTGTTTGGTTTGGTGTGAAGTTTGACAAGTTTTGAGTTTGATGATTATGTAAATTTATTAGTTTATAATAACGGGTTGAATTTTCATATATATTTTGATAATAGTCAATGAATGATTATATCAGTTACACTTTCACAAATTTTTTTTTTGATAATTAGCGATGAATTGTGACTACAATGATATTACAAACATGAATACAGAAATTGCTAACTAATATAAAGTTAGAGTATAGTATGAGACAAATATGTCTCCAACAAGGTTCGAACCCATGACCTCTTACATGAAAGGTTGGGCCGGATGCCACTAGACAAATATATCTTTTCACAAATTTTAATAAAGTAGAAGACCACTATATATAATTATTTGGCAATGGAAATCTCATGGTATTATTAGGCAAGTTCATCAAAAAGGTGGTTTGCTGAAAGCTTGAATTTGGTCATACTGATCATATATAGTCTGCAATGCAAATTGTTATAATAGAGACGAATTATTTATAATTAATTTGGTGAACACAATAGATAAAATAAATTATGTAAAAGATTGAAATTGAACTCCACCAAATTTGACATGGTTTTCTTAATAATATGTTTGTTATCACGTATAATCAAAATATAAATACGTAATGATCGAAGTAGTCGAAAATTTTATTTTTCACTCTACCAAACAAAATCTGAGATGCCTACAGAAAGTGATGGGGTTGCGGAAAATATATATATCACCTTTTCGTAATTCCATTATTCGACAATGTTGGAAATTTCTTATGAAATGGACTCTTCAAATCCAAATTTCTAGTGACAATCCTTATCTTTTCTCATCAATTCAAGAATTAAGCATAGAACTTCTGCTAATAAGCTAAATAGCAATTAGTGTGGCAGGGAAATATATGAGGGATATGTTGTTTTTCTGTGCATATAGTACTTCCCGTAAGTCTAGCACATTTGTTTCACGATGTGATGAATCTGGTATATTAGTACGTTTCACGTATTATATTCATGTGAACAGTTGTGGTACTTCGGAATCGGATACAACTAAAGCAAGCATTCTAGAATTCATTTCGGAGATGATCGATTTTTGGTATTTGGGGAGAATCCGAGTCAAGGTGTGAGATTTGTTGGAAAATAGAAAAGGACTTCAATAGTGGGTTGCCCGTTCACTTTGTTCGGGATACCTCGTTCAATTTTATTTCTCTTTACTTTCAAGTCTTTTATTTAATTTTAAGTCTTTTGTCGCATTTACATTTTGCATTTTTAATATTTGTCTCTATATATTGTTAACACGAGTCACGCATTAAAATATTTAAAAACACATTTAGGCCGGTTCAACATAATTTAATTGTTAAATTATACTCATAAAACTAATTTACATAAAATCTTTTTTTTTTTTGTAAATTAGCGATGAGGTGAGATTCGAACTCATGACCTTCTAGTCACTAGCGAGAGCCTTTTCCACTAAACTATTCGAGTATCTCACGTAAAATCTTAAAATTAGAAGAAGACGAATATAAAAAAGTTGAGTTTATTACAACAATGGTCCTAGTAAGTGGGCTGAATTGCACTTTGGTCCCTACAATTGAGAGTGTTGCAGGCAAAATCCTTGATAGTGTACACATTGTGTGGATTTAGTCCCATTTTTAACGGAAACATTAATTTTGGATGGTTTTTGAAGTTTTGGGGTAAGAAATGAAAATTTTCAAAATATTTGGGCCATGTAGTTTTTGGTTCGTATTTAGTCATTGTTAAATACTATTATTATTATATTCATTATTACTATAAAATTTTCATATTATTATTATTATTATTATTATTATTATTATTATTTTATTATTATTTTATTATTATCATGATTATTTTCATTATTATTATTATTCTCATTATTATTATTAATATTGTCATTTAGTTTATTATTATTATTATTCTCATTATTGACATTATTATTTTCATTATTATTATTATTCTCATTATTATTAATATTTTCATTATTTCATTATTGTTATCCGCATTATTCTCATTATTATTTTTGTTGTTATTATTATTGTTTTAGCTAATAGTTTCGATTTTGGCGAAATAAGTTCATTTTTTGTAACTTTTTTGGCAAGCAACTACCAAAAGCCAACACGTTTCGCCAAACAACTACCAAAATTGAATATATATTTTGCGAAAACAAAGAAAACTGAATCTTTTTACGAAAAAACTACAAAAAATTGAACACTTTTTGCCAAATAACTACCAAAATTGAACCACTTTACTAGAAAAAAAAGAAAAAAATCGAAAAAAAGCGAGCCTCTTTTACTTGGAAAATGAAAAGAAAAAATCGAAAAAAAGCAAAGTAAAATTGAAAAAAGTGTATCAAAAGATCGGGGGTAATTTTGTCATTCCCCACCCCTAACGCCATCTATTATTAAAAAAAGTCATGGTGCTAAAAATTTTATATGACTTATACAAAAAGGTGCCATTCTTCCAAATTTGTCGATGAAGAGGGGTGGGGGTTAGATTATTTTATTTTTATTTTACATAATAATAATAATAATAATAATAATAATAATAATAATAATAATAAATAACATAAAAATAATGAAAGTAACAATGATATTAAGGGCAAATGGTATCTAGGTCCCCGAGTTTTATGTTAAATGTCAATTAAGTCCCTGAGTTTTTTATATTAACAGTTTAGGTCCCTTAGTTTTATCTTATATGTCAATAGGGTCCTCCGAAATTAAATTAAATACATTATTGACCATTATACCCCTCTTTAATTTAATCGATACTATTAAAATTAAATTGATAATTATGAAAAATAAAAAGTGTATATATTAACATAAACTATCCAATTTGAATATATACAATTATATATAATATAATTATTTAAATTTCTTATCTATCAAATTATTTTTTATTATACAAATTTAATTAAGTATTAATAGTATATGGGGGTATAAAAGTAATTGAGCAACTCAAAATTGTTGCAAGGACCTAAGATGATAATATAAAAACCTCAGGGAGCCAATTGACATTAAAGATAAAACTCAAGGACCCACATGTCATTCACCCATAATATTGATTATAATAATAACAAGGAAGAAAAAATGACTAAATGTGCACCAAAAAGAAATTAACAAGGACTAAATGCGCACCAAAAACTCTACATGACCCAATTTTTTTGAAAATTTTCATTTTGACCTCAAAACTCCAAAAATCATTCAATACTAACGATTTCGTTAAAAATGAGACTAAATTCACACAATGTGTAGACTATTAATGACTAAAACTGCAACGCTCTTAATTACAGGGATCAAAGTGCAATTCAGCCCAACTTAGTGAGACCATTATTGCTACAAAAAACTCAAAAACAGTTAGTCATTTATTCATTAAATGTTGTTGGGCACTTGGGCTGTCCAGCCCCGACTAATCAACAACCAATGTCTCCCACAAAAGGCTTTAGTTGGGCCTCTGATGAGGTTAGTTTAAGGGAAATTTATTAAATTTTGTACCTGTTGGCTTCGGAATAATTTCGGACTTTAAATTAAAGTATGAAATGGACGAGTTTTTAATATTTACATGTATTAATTAATGATTGAGAGTATATAATAAACTTATTTTACAATTAATTTTTTGTGGAAATCTTCAACAAAATTGTTTTACCATTTTGTTTTCGATAAATTTCTGAAATCTTGTTCAAGAAAATTTGTTCCAACAACTATTGAAAAAATATTATCTCTAGTTAGTTTAAGTGTATATATCATATACTACTTATATGTATTTTAAATTTCAAAAAATATTCATTTTCCTGCTCTAACTTGAATTTCGAAACTGTTCCGAAAAAATAAGCTCTGCAATTTAAGAACTTTCCTAGTTTAATCGGTATAAACTGTAATAACTCGACCTAAATTAATTAATTATAATGATAATAATCGTATAATGATAAAAATATAAAATCTAGATTTATATCTTATCGCTTAGAGCTCGTTAACATTTGTTCGGGAATAGTATTCGATTCGATTAATGTTTGGACCAATCCTTACCGAGCCAGCCCACAAACGGACCAGCCCAGCAAGAACCGGCCCAACCCAGGAGCATATTTAAGCCAAAAACAGCAAACCCTTCTTCCCTCTTCAAGAAAAACGCAGCATCAGCAACACCATCTTCCCAATCGAATTTCATCCTCATCCGAGCTCGGGATTGTGCCGTTCTTGACTCGATTTGCATCTAGGAAGATCCCTCTTGAAGTTTAGCATGATTTCCAGGTAAGCATTTCACTCCTTCTTGTCGAATTTTGGCTGTTTTGTACGCTGGTTGTGCACCTTCGAATAATCTTTTGTCCACCCTACTTCAGCGATGAATTTCGCTCCCTTCCAAACTGATTTTGGCACGGTTCTTTGCCCATAATTCATCCTTGCACATCACTCTAGGGTCTAGCAGCAAAAATCAGGTAAAACTCTCCTTCCATGGTCGCGTTTTTCGATCGTTTCAAGGGCCATTCGAGCAGACCTGTCTGTTCATTTTTTTTGACAGCTTTTTTGGAGTTTTTAATGCATGATTTCGACCTTAATCATCACTGGACTTAGTATAAGTACAATGCAGCATGTATAACATCTTAAAACATAATTAGATTGTGGAATGAATCGATTGAAGCTAAATTCGTAAGGTTTATATTCGAAAAGTTAGGGTTCTTCATGTTTATTCATTCGGCTGATGATTTGGGCAATGTAGGATGTTTATAATCATTGTAAGACTGCTATACGATGTTAATTATATATATAAGAACACGTTTAAACTACTGCAGTATTTGCTTGTTGTTTGGCCCTCATGCGATGTCAATTGGAGTATTAACACACGGATAGACTGTTCTAAGGTGTTTGATAATGCTTGAGGTGGAGTTAGAGCCCTAGTTACTAGTTAGTGTATGTTGAGATGTTCAAATGAGGTTAAGACATGGATATAAGGTTTCGATCATACTAAGCTTATAAATGGTGGGATATGTGAGTAATTAGAATCGAAATAGGAGGTTATGGGTTAAGTAAGAACTGGACAGTAGCGTGTTGATGTAATTAGGGTTGTTCTTGAACGATTAGGTGGGGCTCAAAGACATATAGGAAGTAGTTATGAGTACATGCGAATAATGTGACGATTAGGAGTTAAATTGGAGGGGTAGGGGGTTGTTAAACTGTTAGAACATCAGCAATATGGTCTTAAGATGATGACGACGATGTTATTTTAGTGTTTAAGTTGTAAATAAATTGATAAGTTTGAATTATAGTGATTTCGGGTTAAAATGAAAGGTACAGTTGATCGAAATATCGAATTTTGGTGAAGTTAGAGATGAATAATGACTAGGACAGATTAAGAACGTGATTTAGACTTGATAAGAAGTAATGAGTTGATATTGGTTTGAATATTAGGTTAGTATTAGGGCTGTGTACGGTTCGGTTCGGTTTTGGACAAAAAAAAGAACCGAATCGATATAATCGGTTCTACGACAAATGGAACCGAAATCAATTCGGTTCTAAACGGTTCGGTTCATATATGTTCTTGGTCGGTTCCGGTTCGGTTTCGGTTCTGGGCCTCATGTTTTGGACTTAAATTTGAGCCCACTATCGACCTTGAAATTTTGGTTCCGTTCGATCCTAGCTATTATTATTATTCTAAATGTGATTAGTATTGTTTATATTAAAGTAACTCATAAATAAGTTTCAAAAATATATCTACTCTATATAAGTTTAATGAGCTCATTTTAAAACTAATTTTGAAATTCGTATACACATTTGTCACACGGTACCACTATATATATATATGTTTCCACATATTATTAGCTTAAAATCGGTTCGGTTCCGATCTGTTCTTTTCGGTTCGGTTCGGTTCGGCTCGGTTTTCCTGCACACCTTAACTAAATTTTGGACCAACTACAAGCATTGGCCAATATCGTGGACTAAGTTGTAACTTTTATACTTTCGAGAATCAAAAGGCAACCTGAACTCACTTTCGATGACCATTCAGCAATTTACTCTATAAATAAAAATAATAAAGTTTTGGTACCTAGACTTTTTTCTAATTTTTCTGTTCAAAAAATTATATTTTCGATATGACTAACTTGTCCTTGGGTTAAATATTTTTAAATGTCTAAAATATGAGAATTTCATAAAAACAAAAGTTCAGGTGTCATTTTTATGCCTCAGGTGCCTATTTGTTATAAAAAGGTCATCAAGTATCTCTTTGAGATTATCTTAATAGTTCAGGTACCGAGATGAAATTAAGCTTATAAATTTCAATAATACATATAATAAACGACAAGGGAAGAAACAAACATAGCCTTGGTGACAACATTTTACTTTTCTGAAATCTTCATTTTCTAATTTCTAACAACGAACGTGCATGGTTTCTGATAAAGAGGGGGGAGGGGGGGTGTAAGTTGCAGCCTTTGATAATGTGGGAAGGAATATTCTAAGTGAGTAAAGATCAAGAACTAAACTCCAAACTTGATATTCTAAAATAATTTTTTTTTTTGATAGATAGGAAAGTTATTACAATGGAAGAGTTAGGCTCCCTCCATCATATCTATTACAAAAAACATAAGAGACATGATCAAAAACATAAGTATTTGCTGCCTTATTACAAAAATTAGAGAAATTGAAACTATCCTTAGTAATGACTGACAACAAAGTTCTCCAAGTGAGACAAGTACTATTGATTTGATGTTCATCCCAAAACGACCTCCATGCACTCGTCGTAGTAAAACCTGAGCAACATCTAGCTAATACCTGAGAGAAAAGCAAATCAGTAAAGAGGTGAATAGACGTCGGATGTCTATTCATAGCTAAAATGATTCCCAACAAAAGTGTTTGCATAATGGTTTCATCCAAGTTCCGAGGGCAAGGGGAGATAGTCGTCGATTGAGAATCAAAACCACATCTCGACAACTCTGAGTCTTCAGAGACTGAAGCAATGGGAGCATCCAAATGATCAAATAAATTAATCTTCCAACCATTTCTCGTGGTATCAACAAAGGTGAAAACCACTGAAATTCTACAATTTTGCTTCGATGAGATGTCAACATTATTAAACAAATTTGATGGTACAACAGGAGTAAAAGTATAGGGGCGAGCATCGATTTTTCTCCAGAGACTAATAAAGGACATCCGCATATTCAGAAATGCATGAACATGAAATCCAGCTCCATTAAACACCATATCATTCCTGCATAGCCAAATACTCCAAAGAGTACTTACAAGAAGTAATAAATTTTCCTTAACATTTTGATGCGATTTCCAAGGCTTGTTAATTAAAAAGGCTATAGAAATATGGAGTTGGTTTGGATAGTGGAGAAGATCTCTAAGCAAATGGGTTGGCCAAAGCTGTTGTATTTGTGTGCACGAACAGAAGAGGTGATAAATTTCCTCTTGGTCATGCTTACAGAAACAACAAAGGGTATTGATTGAGTGTTTTGTGCGTTTTGCAACGTTCAGGGAAGTAGGGAGTCTGTTCAATAGGAGTTTCCAGATGAACAACTTAATTTTATAAGGACATGGAAGTTTCCAAACATTTGTCCAAGTTTTTATAGGAATTTGAGGGTAGTTGGAAGGTTTGGAGATGAGACTTATATTTGAATGTAACAGATTATTATATATATTTCTAGTAGATATTTTTTGGTTATTGACGGTAAGAACATCATCTCCATGGGAGGGGACAATATGAAGTATAAGACTAACGATTCTCGGTGGGAATAGATAGTTCAAAAGCCCAATATTCCAAAAACTATTATTAATAATAAGATGCGAAACAAGAAAGGGTTGTGGGGGATGGGAATTTTCGAAATGAAAGGGGGTTAGAGACTCATTTACATGAATCGGTAACCACCTATCCGCCCAAATGTTAACAGAGGATCCTGATTTAATTTGCCAATGCAAAAAAGTTTTAGTAGAATTAAGACCATATAAAAGGCTTTGCCAAACCCAAGAAGAATTCGGTTTCTTATTTGAATATAATGGTGAAGAATTTGGGAAGTATTTAGATTTTAAAATATTACCACAAAGAGAGTTGTTGTCGAGTAGAATTTTGAAACCACTATTAGCAAGGAGTGACTTATTAAAAAGAGTAAGATTTTTTATATTGAAACCACCAATTTTATTATTCATTGAAAGGAAAGACCAATTAACCCAATGAATTCTATTGCTTTGAAAGGTAGAGTGATTATCACTCCAAAGAAAATTCCCAAATAAAGCCTCTAATTTGTTTATGTAATTAAGCGGGAACTTGTAAACCGACATAGGGTAAACTAATATGGAGGTTAAAACAGATTTAATAAGAGTAATTTTACCCGCTTGATTAAGAAATTTTGAGCTCCAGCTTAAGATGCGCTTTTTGATTTTGTCAATAATGTCAAGAAAAACAGAGTTCTTATTAGTATGAATATCAAGGTTTATACCCAAATAAGAACCTAGACTTTTACATTCATTAATATTAAGATACTGAAAAACTTTTTCTCTGACATGAGAAGGAGTTAAAGGACTGAAGAAGACTTCAGATTTGTCAAAATTGACTATTTGACCGGAAACATTACAATAGTTAGTTAAAACATTGTGGAAGTTCTGAATGGATTTACTATCTAATTTAATGAAAAAATAGCTATCATCTGCAAAGAGCAAATGCGAGAGTTTTAGAGAGTTTCTAGTAATACCAACTCCTTTGATGAGGGAGTTAGATTGAGCACCACAAAGATTGGCTGTTAAAGCCTCAGTGCAAAGGGCAAAAAGAATAGGAGAAAGGGGATCCCCTTGACGAAGACCGCAAGAAGGTTTGAATGGGGAAGAGACCTTACCATTAACAATGACAGAATATTGGACAGTACTAACACATTCTTTAATTAAATTAATCCAAGAAGAAGGAAAATTCATAGTGGAGAGAATTTTAAATAAAAAATCCCAATTAATTCTGTCAAAAGCTTTACTCATATCAATTTTAATAGCCCCTAGTCCTACTTTTTTGCATTTGGAGGTCCGAATGAAATTAGTAAGTTCCTGTGCTAAAATAATATTATCTTGTATTTTCCTTCCAGGAATGAAACCATTTTGAAATTTTGAAATAAGAGAAGAAAGGAACGGTTTTAAACGATTAACTAAAATTTTTGATGAGAGTTTATAAAGAGTATTACATAAACTAATAGGTCTATAATGACTAACTTTTGAAGGGGTATTAATTTTGGGGATAAGAGTTATAAAGGTATTATTAATTTCTTTGAGAATTCGTCCACCATTAAGGAAACTTAAAACTGAGGAGCATATGTCATTTTGCAAAAGATTCCAATTATCTTGGTAAAACCCAGCAGGAAAACCATCAGGTCCCGGAGACTTATTAGGGTGCATTTGAAATAAAGCAACTCGGACCTCCTCATTTGAAAATGGAACTGAAAGAGCAGCGACTTGATACGAGTTAAGTTTATTAGAAATATGCGAGAAATCATAGTTAGATAACATTAAGCCATGATTAGAAAGATCAGGTGGAGTGAACAACTTAATGAAGAATTGAGAACATGTAGATTGAATAGCAGATTCCTCAGTAATAAAATTATTATTGTCATCATAAATTTGTAAAATAGAGTTAATACGCAATCTAGTTTTGGTGGATGCATGAAAAAATTTTGTGTTTATGTCACCATTTTTTGCCCAGGAAATTTTGGCTCTAGAACTCCAATACACATGTTCAGCCTCAAGCAATAAATCAAGTTGAGAGTTTAGAGAAGAAATAAGGTCGTTAATTTGGGGGTTAGCCGGATTAGCTTGAAGCGTGGACAAATTCAGCTGGACATCTTTAATTCTTTGAAATATGTTGCCTATTCTATTCTTATTCCAACTCTTTATTTCTTTTTTAAAAAGTTTAAGCTTATTAAGAAGAACGTACATAGAAGAAGATTGAGAACCGACATGTTTAGCCCAAAAGGCGTTGAGGATTAATTTAAATTCAGGAAGAGTAGTTAAAAATTGTTCTAATTTAAAAGGTCTAACTTTATTAGAAGAAGAAGATTTGGTGGAGATAATAAAGGGCGAGTGATCGGACTTTTGGAAGGGGAGAAAAGTGCAACTAGCATTACTAAACAAGTTAAACCATGAATCATTAGCCATAGCTCTATCAAGTTTTTCGTAAATTCTACCGTTGTTTCGAGAACCCGACCAAGTGAAAAAGTTACCAAAGCTAGCCAAATCTTGAAAATCGAAGATGTTGAGAAAATTCAAAAGGAAGTCAGAGCCTTTGATACAAGTATCATTCATAGGAAATTTTTCGTTTGAAAAAATGACCTGGTTAAAATCTCCTAGAATCAACATAGGAGAGGACTCGAAAGGTTTTAAAGTCAAAGCTAAGTTTTCCCAGAAAGATTGTCTTAAATGGAGTTTGGGTTCACCATATAAACAAATGAGAATCCACGGAGCAGCATGCTCGATTAAAAGTTCAAAGACCAAGAGATTTTTAGAAGATAAAAGAAGTTTATAAGTAACATTTGAAGCAAAACCCACCCAAAGGCCCCCACTTCGACCAACTGAATCGACACCCACCGATAAAGGATAGCCTAGCGTAGCTAAGAGTACATCAGATTTCATTTTAGAATGAAGAGTTTCGGAGAGAAAACAAATATCAGGTTTGTGGATCTTGGTGAAGGTGGTGAGAAGCTTAACTGTCGAGGTTTGTCCCAACCCTCGACAGTTCCAAGAAAGTAGATTAAGAGGTATGTTGGGGTTGTGTATGGACAACCACCAAAACCTTTTTAAAAGAAGAAGCCTTAAAAAGAGCATGAAAACATCCAGATAATTTATCATTCAAATAAGTAACAATGGAGTAAAAAGCCATACCAGTTTTCTGCAGATTGCTAGCCAACTCCTCCGGCTCATGCAGCTGCGCCATAGTAACATCCGAGTGGTGAATTTGACTTGGCATAATGTCTTTGTGCTTTTGACTTCCAGTATCAGTTTTCCGTCCACCAATTTTATCAAGATCCGATACCAAGTTTTCAATTCTGTGCAATTCAGGTGTCAAAAAGTCTGTCTCATTGTTGTTCTTTTTTGTGAATTTGAGTTTCTTTGTTTCTGATGCTCCTCTAATTGAACTCTGAGTAGTATTGGAATAAAATTTTCTTTTTGGATCACCTCCATGAGTATCAGGTGCCTTAGTATAAAGAGCTGAACCAGTAGTTTGAAGCACAAACATGAGTTTTTCACCTTCTTTGAAATTTTGGATATTCAAGTCTAGGTGGTTAATTTTCTTCTCATGTGCTCTATGTTTTTTGTTGCTCCTACATGCCTCAACATTCAGTTTCCGTTTTCGACTCTCACATAGTCCATCACTAAGAAGCACCAAATCATTAGTTGGATATTTAGCTCTTTTTTTTGTCGGAGATTCATCCTGTAAAGAAAAAAGGAACACACCCTCCTCTCTGGCTCTTTTAGGGAGATGAATATTGTAAATCTCCGCTTGATGCGATTGCTTCACGGGCAGAGATTCAACTAAAAGAACTTGTGGAGTGGGAAGGAGACCTCTATTTGAGAGGTTAAGGACCACAGGGGGGGCAAAATAAAAACGACAAGGAAGAATATGGCGGCCAGATGGTGTAGGAAGAATACCAACTTGGTCTCTGACATTTGCTCTGCTGGGAAGGGAGAAGAAAAGCAAAGTCGCCGGAATCACCATTGTTAGTTATCTTTTGATTCCGATTCCAAGCGCAAATAGAAAATCAAGGATGATTCAATTAAGACAAAGGTGCTAACTGAGTTGATGGTGATGGATTAATCCCACTTTTTTTTTTTCCCCTTTGATATGAATTCAGTGAAGAAAAGCAAAAATTTGCTGGTGAAGGTAAAAGGAATGGAAGATGAGAAGTGATTGACGGCTAGGGTTTGGAGAGAGGATTTAGAGAGAGGGTTCAGAGAGATTTATTAGTTGAAGACAGGGGTATTTAAAAGTTCAAATATTTATCGGAAAAAAAATATTCTAAAATAATTTGGAAAGCAAAAACATGATTAGATTATGATCAAGTGCTTGCAGGAAAAGTCAGCCCACAACGAGACGACTCTCCACACTCCAAAATATTCACTGCTTTTAAGTTTTAACCCCTTTATTATAATTAAAGTATGAGTATTTATTATTTATATGCATACAAATATATATTAAGAAGAGGGGTCGATTAAAAATGTATTATTTATTTTTATTATAAAATAAAAATCAATCGATCAATTCATTTTTGAATAATGACTACTTACCAATCATTTTTTTAATAACAATATATATTTTTATAATGTCTATATATAATATATATTTAATGACTAATTATTTGTAGATACAGTATGGAAAGTGGGGTATGTCTCTTTACAAAAAAGAAAATGGTCCAGATCAGAGGTACGCATCACGCACCATTTTAATCCAGTTCTTCAAAAAGTTAATTAGTATTTTATGTATATAAAATTTAATTGTTATAACAAGTATACTAATAAAGATCATCAGGCTAAAGAAAGTGACATTTTAAATGAGTATTAAATTCATGGATGCATACATACACTGAATTAGATCATCAGGCAAAAGAAAGTGACATTTTATTTTTTATTCATGGATGTATACATACACTAAATTTGAACTAACCAAGAAATTTACCCGTGATCATCCGTGAAAGAAAGGATTATATATATAGTCCTTCCGTCCCTAAAAGATTGGTATATCTTGATTTTTGGTGTTAAATTTTAAAGAATTTCATTAAGAATTCTCACTAAATGATAAGGAATAATATAGTCATGTGAGATCTTGTTAGATTCGCCTGAATATATAAATATCAACTTCTTATAATTTTTTTGGATGTAAAATAAGAGATTTATGTTTTAAATTGCATTTTGTTGACCACAAAAGTCAAAATGTACAAATCTTTTAGGGACATAGGGAGTAGTACTTATATTTCATTGGGAGAGAATTGCTGGAATAGTCCGAGTAATTCTAATATTCCTTGCAAAAGTCCAACCAATCCTTAGATTTAAAAAGTGAAAGACAAAGCTTAGTGAAGACATGCTAGAAAAACAAATCAACGAAGAGATGAACTAATCGTGAATATTTGCCTATGAATGACATGAAACTCAATATAAGAATTTCCTGTTAACTTTCAGGCAAATCTTGAAGAAGTAGTGTCTAAATTATTTCGTCCATTATCATTAATTGAATTCCCAATAATTACATAGAGGAGGTGTAAGATGTTCCTCGCGGTCATAAATCTTGAGCTCCTAACATTAGATAGTGTCCTACTTTCTTTTTAATTACTTCCAAAATAAAAACCCATTCATATTGAAGTAGGATAGCTGGAAGAAAGTGAGTGAGAATAATTTAGAGATTAAAAGCTAAAAAGATTCAATTATGGGATAATCATTTCATGGTAAAGGTGTAGATAGAGTTCCACTTTCTTGAATCTCATAATATCTTATATGTGACCATGCACTTATATTACCTGCCTTTCTTACACTCTTTAACTTCAACCAAAGCCTCATCCTCGCCTTCACCCAACCCACCCCCACTCCTACCACCTTATTCATAGATAATTACTAAAATATTTTAGATAATATGTGCAGCTAACAGTTTAAATGAAAAGAGGGACTAAAGTGCATATTTTTGACCAATATATTATCAAAGACTAAAGTGCATAATTTCAAGAAATATTTAAGTTTTAAAATTTTTATTTAACCTTATTTCCATCAAAATTTAACGTCTACGTTAAAAGAGGGACTAATTAATTACTGAAACTAAAGTGCATAATCTACACCTTTTATGCCAATATGAGAGACCATTTGAGCAGACTATAATTACTGGAACTGACTATAATTACTGAAACTAAAATACAATTTGCACATATTATCTATGAACATTTTAATAACTTTCTCCCCTATTCACATACATAGACAAAAACTTCTCTGGCCCACGGGGCATAGCTCAAATGGTAAGGGGCTTCACTATAAGAGTGTGCTTCTCCATAAGTGTGTGGGTTCGATCCACGGCAGGTGCATGAGTAACTCTGCATTTGTTCAAGGGAGGATCTGCTTGTGGGTGGTTACCCAGCCTACTCTGGGCACTCTTGAGGTGGAGTACCGAGCTGCTAAAGGCACATCCCGGATTCACCTCCTCTGTTGGGCGATGGGCTAGCCAAGCGGGGGCAGGGGCGAAACCAGGATCAAAATCAAGGGGTGGCGAGTTTTGGGGAAAACATTAAGGGGGGGGCGAAAATAAATAAAAAATAGTTAAAAATGAAGCTAACAAGGCTTGAACCCATGAACTCTACCTTTTGGAGGAAGGAACTAACCACTAAGCTACACTTACACTTGGTTTGTTAACATTTTTTATTATATATATCACAAAAATTCAAAAAAGTCGTATATAAAATAAACGATACCGAAAATTCTAGGGGGACGAGCGCCCCCCTCGTCCCCCTAGTTTCGCCCCTAAGTGGGGGCGCCTTAAATGAGCGTATCATTTAGACAAAAACTTCTCTTTCAATCACTCCAAGAGTCCAAGTAACAATAGTACTAATAATAAGTATTCCAACCCGACAATAAGCAGTTAAAATAGATGAAATAATCATAGAGGTCATGATATTCCTCACAATTGTTACAAAACTTATATCACTAATAATACTTGAAGCTTATAGGTAAACATACATTCTCTTTCAAGCTCTTTCCTTCATTCTACTACTAATACTCAACCCTTAACTAATCACTAGACAAGATCCATATCATAGTCATCATCAATAAGCCTAAGTATTTTGAGATCAAACATACTATTAGAAGCTAATATTATCAATATCATTCCCTAAAACATAGCCTAATCAAATTTCTAAATAGAAATTTTAAAGAAGAATCAAGATCTTGATTGGAGAAGATGAATGAAGAATTAATCTCAAATATTAATATTTTTCCTACTCAAAACCCTTCAATTTCTAATGGATCCAATCCTCCCCCACCAAAGAAGAAAAGAAACCTCCCAGGCAACCCTGGTAAGCACTCCCCCCCCCCCCCCTACTTTACTTTCCTTCAACTCTTTTTCTTCATTTATTATAATTTCATTGTTATCATAGTATATTATTAGATAAGAATATCTTTCTTTTTTTTTTAACAACTTTATATAATGAACAAGAACCCTAACAAAAAAATGCTAAAATACCATCAAGATTATTATCTTAGTGTTCGTAATTGCAGTTTAGTTTAATAATATTCATAATTGCATATTTGGTCCAGATAGTATCGGAACACAATTTCATTTTGGTCCCAACAAAGTCGCTGTAGATTAGTCTTTTTTTTGTAAATTAGCGATGATGCTGCAGATTAGTCTTAGTTATGATATTAAATTCTTTATCATTGGTCTTGTAGATCCTGAAGCCGAGGTAATCGCGTTGTCACCTAAGACACTAATGGCAACAAATAGATTCCTATGTGAAATATGTGGAAAGGGTTTCCAAAGAGACCAAAACTTGCAACTGCATAGAAGGGGACACAATCTACCATTTAAGCTCAAACAAAGAACGACACAAGAAGTTCGAAAACGGGTCTACGTATGCCCGGAAAAGTGTTGTGTCCATAACCATCCCTCGAGAGCTCTCGGAGACCTAACGGGAATCAAGAAACACTTCTGCCGGAAGCATGGTGAGAAGAAGTGGAAGTGTGAGAAATGTTCCAAGTGTTATGCTGTTCAATCGGATTGTAAAGCTCATTCCAAAACTTGTGGCACAAAAGAATACAAATGTGATTGCGGAACAATATTTTCAAGGTAATCATTTAAATTTGTGTAGATCTTCTAAATACACTGTAGCTTAATATTTGTAGATATAACTTATTATGATAATAATTATGTCAATAATAAATGTAATGCAATATGATTTTGTTTACAAATAAAACTAGCTTGTTGTTAGTTTAGATCTTTCTCAAGTTTGATTTAAATAAAAGTAATTGTTTATTAAGTCCCACATGTCATTATACTTTAGTTTTAAATAGTATAGTGTTAAGATTAATTCTTGAAAGTGGCACAATTATTTTACAGTATGATCCTTTTTTAACGAGGTCTATTAGCTTGTTATATTTGTCATTTTATAAAATCATATATATATAGTACTATATTTGTGTCACTTTGCGACTAATTTACAACAATAATGTAACTATTTAAGAGTACTGTATAACTTCAATTCATCCCATTATATGAGATCAAACCAACCATTAACGATATAAAAACACATAAAATTATATTCATATATGCATGTATTTGTGCGCATGCGTATGTTTTTCTACTAGTGGGTTCGTACGTGTACGTAGAGATAATTAAAAGCCTGGATAGATGAGAATTATAAGTAGTCTTAAGTTTAATAGCTGAAATAGATCATAATGTTTAAGAACTAAGTAAATTATTGGAAGAATTGTGAAGATTAATACGAGTATAAGAAAATTTGAGCTCGATAAAGGCCATCAAAAAGTCATAATGAAGTCTTAAAGTGTGAATCTGACATTTAGCTTTTTGTAGCACTATTATTTTAGTATAGGTAGTGACTAGTGAGGAACTCCTTAATTTTAGTACTTCTAGTATGATGTGAGACTCTAATTGTGTATTAGTTAGAAATTTTTGTATTTGATATCTCTTTAATATCATTATATTCATATCTTCATGGATAATTTACAAAAACAAAAAAATATACTCCTTCCTTCCCAAATTATTTGTCCCATTTTGACTTTCACGGTCTACGAGACACAACTTTAATCGTAAATATCTCTAATTCTACAAGCGTAAAAATTATAAGAAGTTGATATTTCAAAAATATACATTGAGACGAATCTAACAAGATCCAATATGACTATATTATATCTTATCGGCTAGTTAGAATTCATGGTGAAAATTTTCGAAGTTTGACTACAAAAATAGAAAGTAGACAAACAATTTGGGATGGAGGGAGTATACACAATTAATACTATTGCATTATTATCAACATTTTTAATCTCAAATTTTGACAAATAAATTCTCTCCCTTGTGTATTATGGTGAACAGGAGAGATAGTTTCATCACCCATAGAGCTTTTTGTGATGCATTAGCTGAAGAAACTGCAAGAATCACAGCTGCAGCCAACATGAATCAATTACCCAATAATATCAACAATTATCACTTCATTGGAGGCCCATCTCTAGGCCCCACTATTTCACAACATTTTCCCTCCATTTTCAAACCATTGACCAACAACAATAATATTGACTCCTTGGAACATCTCAAAACAGGACATATATTATGGGGCCAACAAGTGACCATGCCCAAAAATAATCCTCATCAAGAAATTGGATCCTTAATAAGTTCATCAAGTTCCATGTGCCCCCCTCCATCAATGACTTATCAACAAATCAATTGGGATTTTGGGAGCAAGATTTCTTCCATTAATGGTGATGTTGAAGTTGCAAAATATGGTGGTGAATTAAATCAAGATGTGAGTGTTCCATCATTATTTAGCAACCAAGAATATCATCATCGTCGTCATCAGCATCACCAGTTTCAACAGGGTCCAACTCCCAACATGTCAGCCACGGGTTTATTACAAAAAGCAGCTCAAATTGGAGCAACAACAAGTGACATTTCATATCTAAGAGGATTTGGGACCAACAACAACAACGATAACGGAAGCCATGAAGATGGAAAGAACTATGGTGGGGATTTAGAAAGCTCACTAAATGATATCTCTTACTTTAACCATCAAATTCAAATGTACCCGTCCAAGCGACGTCGCTTAGAGAGCCATGAAGATGTTATAAGAGGAGATGGAGGAGGAGGAGGAGGAGAAACAAGGGATTTTCTTGGAGTTGGTGTGCAACCTATTTGCCCCCCTTCATCATTAAATGGATGGATATGAATTATGATGCCAACCATACTGGTATAACTGCATTTTCTTGTATAGAACATATATTTCGCCTTTTTTAATTTGGCTGATGAGACTATATTATACTAGTAATTGAATTTGTTATCAATTGAGGAGTCTAACATCCTTCATACAGCATATATAAAAACTCTTTTCTTATGTGGTACATACAAATAGTCAATAGAATTTGATCATTTGGTATCCGGACCGGTTACGGTTCCGTATAGATTTGTTCCGTATAGAATTCCGTACAGAAAAATACTTACACAATAACCCATGAAGAAATAATAATTACATCTTCAATCCCCACTCCAACCACCAATATTTGTATATTAACCCTTTACGGAATGTGTACGGGATATTTCTATAAGGCACCCTAACTTTCTACTTTGGTATCCATTTGTAAATATATATATATAGCATATATAGTGACCTATAAAAATTCATATCCGTGCAAATATATATAAAATTTGATTATTTTGGTCCAAATTTGACATCTCATCGCATGTTGGTGTTAAAAATTAACAGATAGCTAACATGAGAGATGGGACTAATCTGCAATTTTTTGGCACTTTCGGGAACTAAATTGCAACGGTACCACTATTGGGAACTAAACTACAAAGTACCACTATTGTAAACTAAACTGTAACTTGGTGAGAGGTAATTGCTGAAATGGTCCCTGTAAGTGGGACCGATGCGCAAATGGTCTCTGATAGTGTGTAACGGGTGCGGAAATGGTCCCCATTTTAACGGATCCGTTAGTTTTTAACGTTTTTGATATTTTTGAGTTCATTTTTGGGGCGATTTCATAATTTTGAAGAGTTTTGGGCATTCTGGGTTGTCTTGTAGTTCGAAACTTCAAACGGCCATAACTTTGCGCTTGGGTGTCCGATTTTGATGAATTTTATACCGATTTCATGTATTTTTTTGAGACGAATCCAATGGCAGATAAGCAAAGGTGGTTTGGGTGATATTTTGCCCTCAATAACCCTTTTTATGGCTTAAATGACATTTTTATGATTCCCACTATATTTTTTAAATCTTTAAAAGATTTTATGATTCCCATCTAATAACATTGTTTTTTTAAGTACTATGATATTACTTTAGAAGCTTACTTGATCACAATTAAGCATACAAAAAGGTGGTAGGATAAAAGTAAGGTTAAAATATATACTATTCTACAAAATCTTGTCATAATTGCTTAACTAAAGCAAAAACAAGTTAGCGTCAATTAAGGATTCAAGTTGATTTAATTTTGTGAATTGAAACTGACTACATTGCTGTATATTGTTGAATTTGTTGCGATGAATCTTTTTGGTGTTTTCTCATTTGGTGTAGTCAGAGGAGGATCTAGCTTTGAAGCAGCAGCTGGAGTTGTATGTAGAGAGGGTTCAGGATCCTGATCCTGGCTTGCAAAAGGTTGCTCTTGAGAGCATGAGGTACTTCACATGTTAACAATGCTTTTGGCATCTCAATTGATTTGGTAGAAGGTTTGCGTATATGTAATATTTGGAAAAGTTTCAATCTTTGTAAGGAGGTCATACCATGTGCGACTCAAAGCAACAACTATTGGCAGTTTGTGTGATTATTAACAAGTAGAATTATCTGATACATGTGCAATAACATGTTGACTCAAATATAGCAGTAAATCCTTACTCTCAATAGTATACCTGTTTACATTGAGGTTAGCCCGTAGATGTCTGTGTCCTTTTATTCATGCGGGTGGGTTACGACAATTGTTTAGTGATTGTTTTAACTGCCATTGTTTGTTAGCTATTTAATCTGTTCTTGTACAGTTTAAGGTTGCATATATTTTATAAGATAAATAAATTACATAAAAGTATGTTACGTTATGTGATTTACCATGAGCCCTTTATTATTACAGGAAAGTCTGAAGTACAGACTGATAGGTTCAGAAGGTGATATTGGTTCATGGGGTCATGAATATGTCAGGTGAGCCCTATCCCTTCTGTAGTTGTGAGTGCTTGGTGTTTTTTAAGCTTGTTCTTTAGCTACTTTTTACATAAAAAGTGTAAACTATTTTTATGATTCGCATATGTATGCTCAGGAATGTGTTTCGTAACCCACTTTCCTTCAGAGAAGCTATCTACACTTGTTAAGAGCAAAAGATGGCTATCTAAGTATCAAGTTGATAAAAAATATTATGTCTATATACTGGAATTATAGTCGGTGAAATCTCAAACAATTTGTTAGTGCATTTGATTGGAAGAAGTTTTTCAACTAAACCAAGTAGTGCATCAAAGATCTAATCAAAGCATACAGTGTTGTGCAAGTGCTGAAAACAACTAAGGATATATCTTGATGACAATAGCAAAAGGATAAAACAGAGAATCTTCTAGATTGCTATGTGCAAGATCGTTTCCAAGGATCGAAGAGTTGTGATAAGATAGAATTCTACACAAATATAGAGTTCTACTCAAAGTAGGAAACAACATCAAGATAAAGGAGGTCCCACGATTCAAGGCTACATACTAGGAGAAGTTGAAGACTCCGTGTGGGATTAGGATTTCCGCCTAGCTATATATATACATGATCTAAAACTCAAAAGACTTACCCCATCATTAAATCAAAAGAAACAAGCGTTTATTAGATTGAGTTTTAAAGAGAGCTAGGTTAGTGTGTCTTGAAGCTTTTCTTGTGTGCTTCAAGGCTGAATGTACAGTTAGTGTATCTATTCGATACATTAACTGTGAGGTTTATTATCTAGTTCAACATCCGTTAGTAGACGAGCTGATCACTGTTGAGTGATAGCTTTGGTGATTGTAATAGGGAACCTATAGAAAAGTATTGATAGGGCGTTGAGTATGTGGGCATACGAATAAGTCCCTTTCTTGTAATTGTCTTTTGTTATAGTGGATTTTCCCTTGGGCAGGCTGCCCCCCAGACGTAAGTGTCATTCTGACACTGAACTGGGTTATCAACCTCTGTCTTATTTACAATACTGCTGCTTTACTGTTCTGTATTCGATTGTCGTACTGCTAGAACCAAGTGTTATAACAGACGGAACGACAGTAGGTTTATTTAACTGGTCTGCACAGGTTACAGAACTTTCAATTGGTATCAGAGCGGGCACTCGACATTACAGAGTGACGATCCTTGTAATTCGTGTGCAGTATTAGTCCAGTGTGTTTGGTGATAATTATTGAAGATCTTATCAACTGCCTTCGACAACCAGTGTAACAGTGTGCATCACAGATTGTATTTGAAGTACATCATAAAAATTTTGTACTATGGGAAAAGGTTCAATAGATCACCTACCTATTCTAGATGGGTCAAATTATGCAGATTGGAAGGTGAAGATGATTGCTTACTTTAGATCTAGTGATATCAAAATTTGGAGATCTGTTTTGTCAGGTTGGACTCCTCCACAATACACCTTACCTGATGGCACCGTGGATGTGAAACCTGAGTTAGATTGGAAGGGACTACAAGTTACAAACTCAGTATCCAATTCAAAGGCACTCAATGTAATCTATCATAGTGTGGATGCGAATATCTTTAGGCTGATCCGTACATGTGTCAGTGCCAAAGAAGCATGGGAGACTCTCCAAGCTGTATTTGAAGGAACTTCCAAAGTTCGTATATGTCGTCTCCAACTTGCCACAACCAAGTATGAGAAGCTAAAAATGGAGGAATGTGAGAGGGTTATTGATTTTTATTTTAGGCTCATTGATATCTCTAATGAATTTCATGCCCTTGGAGAAAAGATATCTGAAGAAAAACTTGTTCGTAAATTACTTAGATCACTTCCTAAAAGATTTGAACCCATGGTGAATGCCATAGAAGAAGTTAATGATATGTCCACCATGAAAGTTGACGAAATAATTGGTAAACTTACAACGTATGAGATGGAGTTTTGTGATCAAATTTTCAAAAAGGATGCGAACAAATGGGGCCCAAAGAGTAACAAAGATTCTGGTATTGATAGGCCAATCGTTAGTAACTGTCAGTCTGACAGTTGGTCTCAGCAAGATACAAAAGAAAAAAAGGGATTGAAGCAACAATCTAATGAGGTCAAATGTAAAAACGATGAACATGTTCAGATTGAATGTCCGAACTCTCAGAGAAAGAAAAGAAATACTACATTCAATGAAGGAAACACTGATGTTGGGATGATGCTTGCATTGACATCCAAAGTCGATAAATCTACCTATGCGAATGATGAGAGCACGAGCGCAGAATTCACCAAAGAAGAACTTGAGGAGAAATATAAGGAAGTGGTTGACCATTATACCGAGTTAGTAGGTTTTTTCACAAAACAAAATAAGGAGAACAAAGCTCTCACTGATGAAAAAAATAAGAACCTTACTATCATCTCTGAATTACAAGAGGAAGTTAAGAGATTGACCACTGATCTAGAAGTCACGAGACAATCCATCCGTATGCTCAATTCTGGAACTTCAAAGCTGGATGAAATACTTTCTATTGGACAGTCTCCAAATGACCATGCAGGCTTGGGATATGTTGCTGGAAAATGTTCTAAGGAATCCAAGTTTGTTCCAGCTGCAAAAGTTAAGGAATCCCGAATGTTATACCAACTGTTACCGACAAATGGTCCAACAGCTGGTCACCAGCAGGTTAGAAAGCAACCCAACGTCAAACAGAAGAAGAAATGGGTATGTCATCACTGTGGAAAGAAGGGTCATATCAGGCCATATTGTTTCAACCTTTATGGGCAGAATCGTCGTCAAAGTGATCCAATTCCTAGTAAATCCAAATCTGAAACTGCTCCTCATAAGAAATGGAGGGTCAAAAGTGTTGGTTCCTGTGTTGCTCAGAAAGTATGGAGGATCAAGAGGGATATGAGAGAAAATGACAAAGAAGTAAAAGAACCTGTTGTATCTACCCCGGATTATAATCAAATGACAACCAATGCATCTGTTCAAGGTGATCGTAATTTGCGTGAAGCTGAACTTTACACTAACACTGTGAATCAAATATATGACGAAGAGGATGCACCAGATAGGGGGAGTAACACGGTCTGGTCCCTCCTAGATCCCGTAGATTTGTCTCTGGGCATGTTTTTCTGACAAATAGGGGGAGTAAGAGTGGAAGAAGGAAGTTTTTTGGAGTGTGTCCAATGTGATTGATAGTTGGACTGAGTTGATATGCCCACTACAACTGAAAGTTGGGTTGATGATCTATGCTATTAGGCAAGGAATGTTTAATGTTTTCAACACTTGATTCGTATGGTTTAAGCGTGAGAATTTGTCATGAAAAACTTTCCCAAAGGGGGAGTTTGTTAGTGCATTTGATTGGAAGAAGTTTTTCAACTAAACCAAGTAGTGCATCAAAGATCTAATCAAAGCATACAGTGTTGTGCAAGTGCTGAAAACAACTAAGGATATATCTTGATGACAATAGCAAAAGGATAAAACAGAGAATCTTCTAGATTGCTATGTGCAAGATCGTTTCCAAGGATCGAAGAGTTGTGATAAGATAGAATTCTACACAAATATAGAGTTCTACTCAAAGTAGGAAACAACATCAAGATAAAGGAGGTCCCACGATTCAAGGCTACATACTAGGAGAAGTTGAAGACTCCGTGTGGGATTAGGATTTCCGCCTAGCTATATATATACATGATCTAAAACTCAAAAGACTTACCCCATCATTAAATCAAAAGAAACAAGCGTTTATTAGATTGAGTTTTAAAGAGAGCTAGGTTAGTGTGTCTTGAAGCTTTTCTTGTGTGCTTCAAGGCTGAATGTACAGTTAGTGTATCTATTCGATACATTAACCGTGAGGTTTATTATCTAGTTCAACATCCGTTAGTAGACGAGCTGATCACTGTTGAGTGATAGCTTTGGTGATTGTAATAGGGAACCTATAGAAAAGTATTGATAGGGCGTTGAGTATGTGGGCATACGAATAAGTCCCTTTCTTGTAATTGTCTTTTGTTATAGTGGATTTTCCCTTGGGCAGGCTGCCCCCCAGACGTAAGTGTCATTCTGACACTGAACTGGGTTATCAACCTCTGTCTTATTTACAATACTGCTGCTTTACTGTTCTGTATTCGATTGTCGTACTGCTAGAACCAAGTGTTATAACAGACGGAACGACAGTAGGTTTATTTAACTGGTCTGCACAGGTTACAGAACTTTCAAATTTCATCCTTGTTAGTCATTCAATTGACTTCATGGCACTCCACATTATTTTATCTTCTTAGAAGCTATTTAGGTATAAAGGAAAATGTTATCAGACGATAGAGAATATTGTGTGTATGATTGTTAATCATCAGATGATAGACAATATTGTCTGTACCATTGTGATCAGAATCTATTTTCAGTTTTTTATGCGTTTGGTCATTGGTAGAACTTCAGAATTTGCCGCTACAGATTTTCTTTTACTAATGGCGATCTCTTTTATTTTTAATTATCAGGAACTTGGCTGGGGAAATTTCTCAAGAATATGCAAAACGCCAGGTTAGATCTTGTGCTTCTTGCAACCATTACAGCATCTTGGAAATAATTATAAATTTGTTAGCGCTATTAGTGCATATCAGGGTTTCATATGATTCAATTCTCTTATTTATTTATTTATTTATTTATTATTGTTTGACATGTCTTGGCAATGATCAGATAGATTTCAAATGTTGCATCTTGTGGATAAGTTCTTGGTTCTGTTAGCATACGTTTTGATTCTTGAAGGGTTATAGATGCCCCTTTTGAACTGCTTTTTACAGACAATCTTTGATGTAATCTCTAGCTACTTATGAATTCTGATATAATATGTGGCCTGCAAGTGCTTTAATAGTTCATTTCTAACATTTTTGCTACTATTAAATTTTAGGGAGAGGAGGCTCCAATAGATGATTTAATGGAGCTTGTACAACAGATTGTTGCCTTCCATATGAAGGTATCTTCAATTTCATTACATTATCAACACTTCTTTGTATTCACAGTTCAACTGATAATTATTTGGAAATATCCGGATTATGTTGTGTAAGAAAGATTAGGATACCTTAGACTCCTACATACTATATTTATGTCATTTCCTATTTCTTTTGCAGCATAATGCTGAACCTGAGGCTTTAGATCTTTTGATGGAGGTGTGGTTATCTGGATATTCAAGTCCTCATGACTTGTTTGGTTTTAAGTTAATTATATATGAATGGCCCTATTTATCATGTACAGGTTGAAGACCTAGATCTGTTAGTGGAACATGTGGACAAGACAAATTAAACGAGGACTTGCCACTACCTTACCCACTCTGCTAAGTAAGTGGATGATAATAACTGCTGATGTTAATACTGTGCTCACAGCCCCCAGCCCTTCTGACATTGTCCCTCCCTGTCAGTCAACATGAAAGCTTTAGCTAATGTTCTCGATTGCACATCCAGTGACAATTATTATCACAGGAGTTAATTAGCTGTTGGTTCGCATGTTGAATTGGTATATGAACATATTTTCTCTTTGCACAATGATCCATTTACAGGACCTGTTGTTCTGTTCCTATTATGTGTGTTTGGACGTCCGTCTGAATTTTTATCCACTTGTTCTATTTTTTCTTTTCTCTTACAGATACCTTCCCGGACCTGATGATACATTAGTCTTGGTTATTGCATATACAATTTACTTGAAATTCGAGGAATATCCAAGTGCTCTTCAGATTGCATTATATCTCGACAACATGCAGGTTTGCATAGTCTTGAATTTTGATCATATGAATGTAATTTTGTTATTTCCTAATATAACTGAAGAAGTTTTGTTTTCTAGGGATTGCTCTGACTTATTTTTATATTTGTTTACAGTATGTAAAACAGATATTTACTTCTTGTGATGATCTCCAGAGGAAGCAGCAGTTCTGTTTCATCCTTGCACGGCAGGTAAGTCCTGGAATTGGTACTTCTACAAAATAGACCATTTCAGTTGCCCAACAAAACAGATCTCAATATATTTTCGTGGCCTTCCTTTATATTTTAAGTTGGACCAAAAATGGTATTTAACACCAACACTCTGTTTTTAATGTAGTATATTTCATTTTGAAGACCTTCTACTTATGCATCCATTTTTCATGGCAGGGTATTACCTTTGAAATTGACGAAGAGATGTGCCCAGATGATCAAGAAAGAGAGGGATTGCAGGAAATTGTCAATAACACTAAACTTAGTGAAGGTTATCTTACACTTGCTCGAGATATCGAGGTCATGGAGGCTAAGACTCCTGAAGATATTTACAAGGTTTAAGTATCCCCTGACTATGATCTTTATATGCTTGAAGTTCTTATTTCCTTTTAAGGGGGGATTGAAGTTGGCTTCTGCTAGCTGGCAGAGCCGACAAGGTCAAGGTTGATTAAGACCTATATACAGTGGTTACCTTATTTAACAGTTGTACTCTCTGCTTCAAAATACATGACTGTTTAAATATAGCTACATGTCGTGTGTGATAAGTAGACTAGATAATAGATTCTGAATTGCAATTCATACTTTCTTCTGGACACAATTTGTCTGTTTAGTGCGTCATCTGTTCTATGAAATTAGATGCATTGATTTATGTTGTTTATCATGGTATCTGATAGTTCTTTACCTGAGCAATTGGTCTTGTTCCTCTTCAAAATCCAGAAGATCTCTGCTTTCAGTTTTGTGTTCTTGACAACATGGGCATCAGTCTCATCAAGAAGCAGCAATAACCACCCTTTTTTGTTTTTGTCTTACTCATCCCTCATTAATTTTGTATTTAGTGAGTAGACAATGAAATTGAGCTTATAAGCAGGAAATTGAGCTTATAAGCTGTTACTTTCATAAGAACTTAAATATTTTCACCTTTGTCTTAAAATAAGCTTTTTCCTCCCACCTTGAAGGGTGTCATGTAAAATATATGCCCATTTTATGTAATTTAATATCTCTTAACCATCATTTATTAACAATCTCATCCATATCTGTCAGGCACATCTCCTTGATGGAAGGGCCAGCTCCGGGGCAAGTGTTGATTCAGCTAGACAGAATTTGGCTGCAACATTTGTCAACGCATTCGTAAATGCTGGATTTGGCCAGGTAATTTTGCACGTGGCTGGGAGTATTCCTGGCATGCTTATAGATGTTGAAGTCTTGTTTCTTTGGTCTACAGGATAAGTTGATGACAGTTGCATCAGAATCTTCAACTGGTGGAAGTCAAACAAATTGGCTTTTCAAGAATAAGGAACATGGAAAGATCAGTGCCGCAGCAAGTTTGGTTAGTGTAGCATTCTTACTGAACATTATCCATGTATTCTTCATTGTTACGACCCTTTGTAAGTATTTATTGTGCTCAACATTTTAGGGTATGATCCTGCTTTGGGATGTTGATTATGGACTTGCTCAAATTGACAAATATTTCCATAGTACCGACATTCCTACCATCTCTGGTGTGTTGTTAGGTGTTGGAATTGTGAATTGTGATATCAAGAATGACTGTGATCCGGTATGTTCGTTTTGGAGTTGGATTACCATAGTTATATTTGTCAAATTTGATGTGTTAAGCCTAATAAGTTTTTCTTCCAGGCTTTGGCTCTTCTTGCGGAATACATTGACAGAGAAGATCCTTCTATTAGAATAGGTGCTATTATGGGCCTTGGATTGGCATATGCAGGTTCTCAGAATGAGCAGGTTACCATATTATTATTATTATTACTATTATCATTATTATTATCAGTAGTAGTATTATTATTATCTGTTTATGATGTCATTTGTTAATATGATTGACATGCATGCATTTCCCATCTCACTTATCAGAGTGACGATTCTTGTTGATCATTTTGGGGAAGTTTTAATCTTGTGGCAATCTGCTGTGAATTGTTTAATATTCCGTTCTTATGGCTCAGGTAGCTTTGGCATCATTAAATTTTTCTTATTGTTCCAGATTGGAAATAAATTGACTCCCATAGTTGGAGATGCAAAAGCATCTCTTGATGTGATTGCATTTGCTGCAATCTCGCTGGGGCTGGTATATGTGGGCTCCTGCAATGAAGAGATTGCTCAAGCAATTATATTTGCATTGATGGAACGAAGTGAATCTGAATCAGGAGAGTCACTCACACGACTCATGACCCTAGGTCTTGGTCTCCTTTACCTTGGGAAGCAGGTAATCTTTACTAGAGTTGATTAGATCATCAAGAAGTGTAAATTTATCAGTCATGCATGTAATCCTTTTCTTGAAAAATATTGCTTTATAAAAGCAACAGTAGTGGTAAGTCTTTTTAATGTCTTATTATAGGAAAGTGTGGACGCTACAGCTGAGGTTTCAAAAACTTTCAATGAAAAAATCAGGAAACACTGTGACATGACTCTCCTCTCTTGTGCCTATGCTGGAACTGGGAACGTACTCAAGGTTATTTTTTCATCAACAATGAGACTTCTTATTGTCATAGAATTATGTTTTGCTATTACAAGATCCCCAATTAATAATCATTTTGCTCTATTTCTTGAAATAGGTCCAAAACTTCCTTGGCCAATGTGCACAGCATCTGGAGAAAGGTGAAACCTATCAAGGACCTGCTGTACTTGGTATCGCTATGGTAGCAATGGCTGAAGAATTAGGTCTTGATATGGCCATTCGTTCGTTAGAACATATACTGCAATACGGAGAACAAAATATTAGAAAGGCTGTGCCATTGGCTTTGGCTCTACTTTGCATATCAAACCCAAAGGTAGCACTGTGATTGCGATTTTTTTTAAGCATTGAGTTTTGACATATGTTCTTCACATATGATACTCTGTGAGGCTCACTCTTTCTTATTCATTTAGATCAATGTTATGGACACGTTAAGCAGGCTTAGTCATGATGCCGATACAGAAGTTGCCATGGTAATTACATTTGTTTTGCCTGCTTTGAAGTTGGCAACTTCTTTTTTCATGGAAGAAACTCACGCCTGTTTGGACCCCTCGCAGTCTGCCATCATTTCCTTGGGGTTGATAGGTGCAGGAACCAACAATGCTAGAATAGCTGGCATGCTCCGTAACTTGTCCAGTTATTACTACAAGGAAGCCAGCCTTCTTTTCTGTGTAATGCTACTGTCCTTGCTTGTGTATAGAACTATGCATACAATGTTCTAGCGATATCCAATGAATTCTGCTTAGCATGTGTGAATTATGTGTTTGTAGGTTCGCATAGCACAAGGACTTGTCCATATGGGAAAGGGACTGTTGACACTATCCCCCTATCACTCAGAACGGTTCCTGTTATCTCCGTAAGTGAAACAAGAGCCATTGAGCTCACCCGAACTGTATAAATGCTGTATTGATCAAGAAACTGAGCAGTAGTTTTGCCGTGCTCAGTCATTGTGTCTTTCCTTTTGTAGTTTAGTTTAATATAGCTTGCTATAGTGGTCGAGAAACTGAGCAGTAGTTTTTCCGTGCTCAGTCATGGCGTCTTCCTTTTTCCAGTTTTTTCAACATGTGCAAACTTAAGCCGCTGTAAGATGCAACCATAACATGTAGAGAGAGTGAAATAAATATCCATATTTGTCGAAATGGGGAGAAATTGTAAGAGACTGGATGTTTTTGTCGACTATTGAATGTTGATCAAAAGGCATGCATGATCTCGAAATTTCTCCTTTTACTAGATGTAAATATAAAAGCAAAAAAGCAACTTGGCACAGCAATTGATCAAGATTTTTTTCAACCAAATGCTTTTTAGTTGTGTAATTGTATATTAGCATAGGCTTATTAAATACAAAAGCAGAAAAGCAACTCACAGCAATTGTATATTATCAATATATGTAACTTTCCTGTCTATTATCCCTTTCTTACCATTCTATTTTTTTGTACTTACAGAACGGCTTTGGCTGGGGTTGTTACTCTATTGCATGCGTGTCTCGATATAAAGTCCATTGTATTGGGGAAATACCACTATGTCTTGTACTTCTTAGTCCTAGCAATGCAGGTATATATTGTCACCCAGAAAATCTATTACTTGGGTAGTTAGGGTATTATTGTTTTGTTTGTAGGAAGCAACATCGTGGACTCGGTCTTGATCTATTAATTTGTTTCTATTTCAGCCAAGGATGCTGTTGACTGTGGATGAAAATCTCAAACCTTTATCTGTACCTGTCCGAGTCAGTCAAGCTGTCCAAAGACCATTACGGGTTTCCAGACTCACTCTACCCCTGTTCTACTTGCAGCTGGTGATAGAGCTGAACTCGCAACAGAGAAGTAAGAAATACTACTTCTCTTACACGTTGGATTAACTTTATAATAATGACAACCGGCATATAAAATGAGACAAGGGGAAGCAGGAGAGGGGGTCCCCTTAGAAAGAGCATAGTGAAATGGAAGGGATCATTATCCACTCCTCACTCGTCGTTACATGGTTAGGATAAGTTTTCCTTACATTGACATGAACTGCGTGTGCAGATACATTCCATTATCACCTATCCTAGAAGGCTTCCGTCATCTTGAAAGAGAATCCAGATTATAGAGAAGATAACTAGCTCTGATGTTAACCTTGGTGAAGACCGGAGGGGGGGAGTTATAGCCCTCATTTATGTTCTCTTGACGTGGCTTCTATTTTTAATGCATTTTCATACTTGTATACTATGTGTTCTCCCAATGTACTTTCAAATACAATATAAATCCGGGCAAATGATTTGCGTTGAGATCAATTAGTGGTTTTTCGTCTCATTGTATTTTTTATTCTTTACATGGTTGTATATTATTCAGTATATGATGTAATCATAAGGAGTACAAATTAACGAATACGTTTTGTAACCACGAGCTGTAATACCTGGCCGAGAGTGGGTGATGTGATATATGTTTGATATGATTTGATATGTACTACTCATACCATCAAGATGCATATTCTTTTCGGTAGCCCAACTCAGAAGAACTCCAAAGTTAAGCGTGCTTGACCTGGGGTAATTCTAGGATGGGTGACCCACTGGGAAGTGTCCCGGTGAGCACGTGAGTGAGGACAAAACGTGCTGGAGAGACCCGTGGTGGTTTGTGAGGCCAGTTCACCAAATCAAATAACGTTCCAACCCGGTTTCGGGGGCGAGGCATTACAAATAGTATCAGAGCGGAGCCGTCCAGAATTGTGAGATGAGTCTCACACAGATGGTACGGTCCTGGATGTGGGCTCAACGAGGACGTTGAGTGTTTAAGTGGGGGAGATTGTAATGACCCACTGGGAAGTGTCCCGGTGAGCACGTGAGTGAGGACAAAACGTGCTGAAAAGACCAGTGATGGTTTGTGAGGCTAATCCATCAAATCAAATAACGTTGCGACCCGATTTCTGGGGGGCGGGGCGTTATATGTGTACTTTCAATTATGTTTTATTTTTCATATCAAGTATATTTATCGTGTCATCCATCAGGTGGTGACTATGTTATGGATTTGTTCACGAGCCTAACCTCAGGGGCCCACCTGAGACGGGTTGTTACACAAAGTCTATAAATTTGACTACTGAGTAATGACAAGTAACATAGGCAAATCTTCTAAACATAGATGTAGTATATTATATTGTATATTTGGTAAAAAAAACTGTAATCATTTTTATCTTTAATTCGTTATCGATTTCCCACCGAATACAAATAAATAATCTACATAAATCATGCAAATAGTATATATATAATTATGGAATCTTCATAATAAGCAAAATAATCATTTCTATACAATAAAAATAACATCTTTTAATATAGTAGATGGATGTGCATCAGAGATATTCAAAATCATTTCAAGTGGTAGATTTGGTACAATTAGCCAACAATGTTGTCATATTATTCACAAAGTCAGTGTTACTTGTTGGCCTAAGATGTTCCCTGGAATACATCATGTTCCTAAGCTCTTCACTAATAATTGTGCACCTAGTCCTACTAGTGCACCTAGTCCTACTGGTTAATTTTAATTTTTATTTGAACATGTATTATTATTAGACTTATTACTTATCTTAAATAAAATGGATGGAGTTTATCTAAAATTTTGAGTACAAATGTTCATTTATACTCTTATTCAATTTTCGATTGTTATTGATCTTCACAAAGATCAACTCCCTTACAAAACATCAATAAAGTAACAAAAGTATATATCTTGAAGTTGTGATTATGCAAAACTATTGTCAATAACGATATTGGGTTAGTTGGAAAATCATACATAGTTTATGTTTCAATTCATAAAACCTGTCTCTACTTATAATAAAATTAACGGGGCAAGGTTTAAACTTTAATATCTACTTACAACTATAGTTCATTGGTTGATTTAAGTAGAAAATTATTTCAGTTTTTAATATAGTCGTTGAAACTCTTTTTGTTGTGATAGCAATGATTACATATAAGCCAACATATGAACAATGAAATGTACTCCTATTTTGCACAATTTACTTTAAATAAAATATTTACGAAGAAAATTAGACCACATATTTAATGATTTTCGTTATGAACTATATAGTATACATGAATGATTAACGATAAGTTGTTCTTGTTAGGAAAAATCTTAAAAAGTTAACAGAAAATAAAATATAACACGTAAAATCAAATATGATATATATAATTAATGTAATAACACGACCTTATATTAATAATAAAATATAGTAATTATATTTAAAACGTCAATGACCTGTCGTTACAATTAACCTTTTCATATTAAATTTTGTATTCATGTCTTGCTTGAAACAAATAAAATATATATATATATATATCATATTTTAAATAAAAAATTCCTAAGGAGTATTTTGTAGGTACTTCAATAATATTATGTTGTTTTATTGTGTGCATGAAGTATGAGAATAAAGGAATATAATTATTATTATCATGATCAAACAATGAGGTAACTAATTACAGAAACAAACTTTTTTTTCATTTATTATTTCTTGTTGTACTGATAAATTTTTGCATATATTTTTTCGTCGTAAGACACTTTATTAGGAAGCAAGTTATCAAACTTTATGATTCAAAACTATACATGTATATTTTACTTCTTACGATAAGTACACGTGTATTCTAATATATACATACCGTTTATCTACGAACGAATATTTATTTTTAAAGTTTAAATTTTAAAGTGATTTGAACATAACATTTTACTTTTTATATAAAATATACTCCAATAGGAGATATAGTAATTTTTAACCTACTATAATGTTAAGAAGAACTTTTTTTAATTTAAATTTTATTGTAACAGTTGATACTCAAAATTTGTAAATTCTAAATATTAAAATCATAATTTGCTAAATGTAGTATTATATATAATTATATTTTAAGGACATCCTATCTTTTTTTTATCATTACCTAATGATATAATCATATTTCTAATCAATTTGGGTTAAATAGTGTCATAAAATCTATTAAATATGGTCATACAAAAATAAATTATATTTGAAGTATGAATGTAATATTACATATAAATTAAAATCTGATTCTTTTTTGTCGTTTTAAGGAATATCAAAATTGCAAGTAATTCAACTTTTTAATATTACAAAGTCTATAAATTTGACTACTGAGTAATGACAAGTAACGTTGGCAAATCTTTTAGATTGTGCTCACTTTAGTTTCATAATAAGCAAAATAATCATTTCTATACAATTAAAATAACATCTTTCAAAAAGCTTAATGTTATTCTTATAGTTGCATCCATTGCTTCATTGAACATTTATTCTACTTTTGCCCAAATTGGGGGCCAAGATTATAGAATCCCGCCGTATAGAGGAGATGTTCTCAGATGTTGGTTGAATATTAATAAGGTACATGGATGCGCATCAGAGATATTCAAAGTCATTTCAAGTGGTGGATTTGGTACAATTAGCCAACAATGTTGTCATGTTATTCACAAACTCAGTGTTATTTGTTGGCCTAAAGTGTTCTCAGAAATTCATCATGTTCCTAAGCTCCTTACTAATAGTTGTGCACCTAGTCCTAGTAGTGCAACTAGTCATACTGGTTCATTTTAATTTTTATTGTTGTTCATTGATAAGAACATGTATTATTATTAGGCTTATTACTTATCTTAAATAAAACGGATTGAATTTGTCTTAAATTTTTAGTACAATTGTTCATTTATACCCTTATTTAGTTTTCGATTGTTATTAATCTTCCTAAAGATCAACGCCCTTACGAAACATCAATAAAGTAACAAAAGTATATATCTTGAAGTTGTGATTGTGCAAAAATGTTGTCAATAACGATATTGGGTCAGTTGAAAAACCATACATAGTTTATGTTTCAATTCATAAAATCTGTCTCTACTTATAATAAAATTAACGGGACAAGGTTCAAACCTTTAATATCTACTTACAACTAGTTCATTAGTTGATTTAAGTAGAAAATTATTTCAGTTTTTAAGTAATGTATATAATCGTTGAAACTCTTTCTGTTATGATAGCAATGACTACATATAAGGCAACATACGAACAATGAAATATACTCCTATTTTGTACAATTTACATTAAATAAAAGATTCACGAAGAAAATTAGACGACATATTTAATGATTTTCGTAATGAACTAGTATAAATTAATGATTAACGATCAATTATTTTCGTTAGGAAAAATGTTGAAAAGCTAATAGAAAATAAATTGTAACACTTAAAATCAAACATAATATATATGATTAATCTTTTCATATTAAATTTTGAATTCATGTCTTACTTGAAACAAATAAAATATATATATATATATATATTTATCATATTCAAATAAAAAATTCCTAAGGAGTATTTTGTAGGTACCTCAATAATATCAATATGTTGTTTTATTGTGTGCATCAAATATGAGAAATAGATTGGAATATAATTATTATAATTATGATTAAACAATGAGGTAACTAATTACAGAAAGAAACTATTTTTATTACATGAAGATGGTCCAGTGTTACTTTTTTTTCATTTGTTATTTCTTGTTTTACTGATAAATTTTTGCATGTATTTTTTCGTCATAAGAGTATTTAGGAAGCAAGTTATCAAACTTTAGGGCTCAAAACTATACATGTATATTTTACTTCTTATGATAGGTTTGTGTACACGTGTATTCTTATAGATACATTACCATTTATTTACGAACAAATATTTATTTTTAAAGTTTAAATTTTAAAGTGATTTTAACATAACATTTTAATTTTTATATAAAATATACTCCAATAGGAGATATAGTAATTTTTAACCTACTATGATGTTAATAAGAACATTTTATAATTCAAATTTCATTGTAACAGTTGATACTCAAAATTTGTAAATTCTGAATATTGAAATTATAATTTGCTAAATGTTGTATTATATATAATTCGGTCTTTCTAAAATGTGCCCTTAGGGCACAGGATAAGGAGTCAATACGAAAATAAATTATATTTTAAGTATGAATGTAATATTACATTTAATTTATATGGTAAGAAAATCTGATTCGTTTTCGTCTTTTTAAGGAATATCAAAATTGCAACTAATTCTACTTTTTAATATTACCAATTCTACATATTTGACTACTGAGTAATGACAAGTAACGTTGGCAAATCTTCTAGACATAGATGTAGTATATTATATTGAATATTTGGTAAAAAAAAATCTGTAATCATTTTTATCTTTAATTCATTATCGATTTCCCACCTAATACAAATAAATAATCTACATAAATCATGCTAATAGTTTGTATATATAACCACGGAGTCTTCATTGAGATTGTGCTCACTTCAGTTTCATAATAAGCAAAATAATCATTTCTGTACAATAAAAATGACATATTTCAAAAAGCTTAATGTTATTCTTATAATTGTATCCATTGCTTCGTTGAACATTTATTCTAGTTTTGCCCAAATTGGGGGCCAAGATTATAGAATCCCGCCGTATAGAGGAGATGTTCTCAGATGTTGGTTGAATATTAATAAGGTACATGGATGCGCATCAGAGATATTCAAAGTCATTTCAAGTGGTGGATTTGGTACAATTAGCCAACAATGTTGTCATATTATTCACAAACTCAGTGTTACTTGTTGGCCTAAGATGTTCTCAGAAATTCATCATGTTCCTAAGCTCCTTACTAATAGTTGTGCACCTAGTCCTAATAGTGCACCTAGTCATACTCGTTCATTTTAATTTTATTGTTGTTTATTTATAAGAACATGTATTATTATTAGGCTTATTACTTATCTTTAATAAAACCGATGGAATTTGTCTTAAATTTTTAGTACAACTGTTCATTTTTACCCTTATTCAATTTTCGATTGTTATTAATTTTCCCAAAGATCAACGCCCTTACGAAACATCAATAAAGTAACACAAGTATATATCTTGAAGTTGTGATTGTGCAAAAATGTTGTCAATAACGATATTGGGTCAGTTGAAAAACCATACATAGTTTATGTTTCAATTCATAAATTCTGTATTTACTTATAATAAAATTAACGGGGCAAAGTTCAAACCTTTAATATCTACTTACAACTAGTTCATTAGTTGATTTAAGTAAAAATTATTTCAGTTTTTAAGTAATGCATATAATCGGTGAAACTCTTTCTGTTATGATAGCAATGATTACATTTAAGGCAACATACGAACAATGAAATATACTCCTATTTTGTACAATTTACTTTAAATAAAATATTCACGAAGAAAATTAGACGACATATTTAATGATTTTCGTAATGAACTAGTATACATGAATGATTAACGATAAGTTGTTTTGGTTAGAAAAAATGTTGAAAAGTTAATAGAAAGTAAATTGTAACACTTAAAATCAAACATAATATATAATTAATCTTTTCATATTAAATGTTGAATTCATGTCTTACTTGAAACAAATAAAATATATACATATATTTATCATATTTTAAATAAAAAATTCCTAAGGAGTATTTTGTAGGTACCTCAATAATATCAATATGTTGTTTTATTGTGTGCATCAAATATGAGAAATAGATTGGAATATATATAATTATTATTATCATGATCAAACAATGAGGTAACTAATTACAGAAAGAAACTATTTTTATTATATGAAGATGGTCTAGTGTTACTTTTTTTTCATTTGTTATTTCTTGTTTTACTGATAAATTTTTGCATTTATTTTTTCGTCATAAGAGTCTTTAGGAAGTAAGTTATCAAACTTTATGGTTCAAAACTATACATTTATATTTTACTTCTTATGATAGGTGTGTGTACACGTGTATTCTAATATATACATACCATTTATTTACGAACAAATATTTATTGTTAAAGTTTAAATTTTAAAGTGATTTTAACACAACATTTTAATTTTTATATAAAATATACTCCAATAGGAGATATAGTAATTTTTAACCTACTATGATGTTAATAAGAACATTTTTTAATTGAAATTTCATTGTAACAGTTGATACTCAAAATTTGTAAATTCTGAATATTGAAATTATAATTTGCTAAATGTAGTATTATATATAATTATGTGTTAAGGAAGTCTTATCTTTCTTTATCATTACCTAATGATACAATCAAATTTATAATCAATTTTGGTTAATTAATATCATAATATCTATTAAATTTGGCCATACAAAAATAAATCATATTTTAAGTATGAATATAATATTACATTTAATTTATGTGGTAAAAAAATCTGATTCGTTTTTGTCTTTTTAAGGAATATCAAAATAGCAACTAATTCAACTTTTTAATATTACCAATTTTACATAATTGACTACTGAGTAATGAGAAGTAACGTTGGAAAATCTTCTAGACATATATGTAGTATATTATATCGAATATTTGGTAAAAAAATCTGAAATCATTTTTATCTTTAATTCATTATCGATTTCCCACCTAATACAAATAAATAATCTACATAAATCACGCTAATAGTATGTATATATAACCATGGAGTCTTCATTGAGATTGTGCTCACTTCAGTTTCATAATAAGCAAAATAATCATTTCTGTACAATAAAAATGACATCTTTCAAAAAGCTTAATGTTTTTGTTATAATTGCATCCATTGCTTCGTTGAACATTTATTCTAGTTTCGCCCAAATTGGGGGCCAAGATTATAGAATCCCGCCGTATAGAGGAGATGTTCTCAGATGTTGGTTGAATATTAATAAGGTACATGGATGCGTATCAGAGATATTCAAAGTCATTTCAAGTGGTGGATTTGGTACAATTAGCCAACAATGTTGTCATGTTATTCACAAACTCAGTGTTACTTGTTGGCCTAAGATGTTCCCAGAAATTAATCATGTCCTTACGCTCCTTACTAATAGTTGTGCACCTAGTCCTAATAGTGCACCTAGTAGTCCTACTAGTTCATTTTAATTTTTATTGTTGTTTATTATAAGAACATGTATTATTTTTAGGCTTATTACTTATCTTTAATAAAACGGATGGAATTTGTCTTAAATTTTTAGTACAATCGTTCATTTATACCCTTATTCAATTTTCGATTGTTATTAATCTTCCCAAAGATCAACGCCCTTACGAAACATCAATAAAGTAACAAAAGTATATATCTTGAAGTTGTGATTGTGCAAAATTGTTGTTAATAACGATATTGGATCAGTTGAAAAACCATACATAGTTTATGTTTCAATTCATAAAATCTGTCTCTACTTATAATAAAATTAACGGGGCAAGGTTCGAACCTTTAATATCTACTTACAACTAGTTCATTAGTTGATTTAAGTAAAAATTATTTCAGTTTTTAAGTAATGTATATAATCGTTGAAACTTTTTCTGTTATGATAGCAATGATTACATTTAAGGCAACATACGACCAATGAAATATACTCCTATTTTGTCCAATTTACTTTAAATAAAATATTCACGAAGAAAATTAGACGACATATTTAATGATTTTCGTAATCAAACATAATATATATAATTAATCTTTTCATATTAAATTTTGAATTCATGTCTTACTTGATACAAATAAAATATATACATATATTTATCATATTTTAAATAAAAAATTCCTAAGGAGTATTTTGTAGGTACCTCAATAATATCAATATGTTGTTTTATTGTGTGTATCAAATATGAGAAATAGATTGGAATATAATTATTATTATCATGATCAAACAATGAGGTAACTAATTACAGAAAGAAACTATTTTTATTATATGAAGATGGTCTAGTGTTACTTTTTTTTCATTTGTTATTTCTTGTTTTACTGATAAATTTTTGCATGTATTTTTTCGTCATAAGAGTCTTTAGGAAGCAAGTTATCAAACTTTATGGTTCAAAACTATACATGTATATTTTACTTCTTATGACAGGTGTGTGTACACGTGTATTCTAATATATACATACCATTTATTTACGAATAAATATTTATTGTTAAAGTTTAAATTTTAAAGTGATTTTAACATAACATTTTAATTTTTATATAAAATATACTCCAATAGGAGATATAGTAATTTTTAACCTACTATGATGTTAATAAGAACATTTTTTAATTGAAATTTCATTGTAACAGTTGATACTCAAAATTTGTAAATTCTGAACATTGAAATTATAATTTGCTAAATGTAGTATTATATATAATTATGTGTTAAGGAAGTCCTATCTTTTTTTATCATTACCTAATGATACAATTAAATTTATAATCAATTTTGGTTAATTAATATCATAATATCTATTAAATTTGGCCATACAAAAATAAATCATATTTTAAGTATGAATGTAATATTACATTTAATTTATGTGGTAAAAAAATCTGATTCGTTTTTGTCTTTTTAAGGAATATCAAAATTGCAACTAATTCAACTTTTTAATATTACCAATTCTACATAATTGACTACTGAGTAATGAGAAGTAACGTTGAAAAATCTTCTAGACATAGATGTAGTATATTATATCGAATATTTGGTAAAAAAAAATCTGAAATCATTTTTATCTTTAATTCATTATCGATTTCCCACCTAATACAAATAAATAATCTACATAAATCACGCTAATAGTATGTATATATAACCATGGAGTCTTCATTGAGATTGTGCTCACTTCAGTTTCATAATAAGCAAAATAATCATTTCTATACAATAAAAATGACATCTTTCAAAAAGCTTAATGTTTTTCTTATAATTGCATCCATTGCTTCGTTGAACATTTATTCTAGTTTTGCCCAAATTGGGGGCCAAGATTATAGAATCCCGCCGTATAGAGGAGATGTTCTCAGATGTTGGTTGAATATTAATAAGGTACATGGATATGCATCAGAGATGTTCAAAGTCATTTCAAGTGGTGGATTTGGTACAATTAGCCAACAATGTTGTCATGTTATTCACAAACTCAGTGTTACTTGTTGGCCTAAGATGTTCCCAGAAATTGATCATGTTCTTACGCTCCTTACTAATAGTTGTGCACCTAGTCCTACTAGTTCATTTTGAGAATTTTTAAAATTTGGTTATGGGTAATTCTATTTTGAGAATTTTTAATTTTGGGTAATTTTAATTTCAGTTATGTTTTGGAAATTTGATAATTTTGAAGTAGATAATCGAAATTTACGATGTTAGAAACCGCTTCTAGTGAAATTTTCATTGTTACACCGCCTTAACCACCTACTAAGTTGGTTGCGTGTAAAATTAATCACAATAAAATATTCTGTGTTTGTGAGCATCTCTATTGGATTATTGATTTATTTAGGACCATTTTGTTTTTAATCTTCTTAACAATGTGTTTGTGGTTACGAAAAAGTAACCATAATACGATATATTGTGGTTACGAAGAAGTAACCATAATACAATATATTGTGGTTACTTGGAACTAACATTTGTTTATTGTTTTGTTTATGTGGTTTATATTCATTTTTTGTTTCATCGATGTACTGCAGTGAACATGTTTGTTGGTTTATTGAGGATCACTTTGTTTAGTTTCATTTTGTATGTGTGTTTGTGATTACTTGCCTAAATAGTACGTTGTTGAGTGGTCGTTACTTTATGATAACTATGTCACTATTATATTGTGATTACCTTCTTATAACTGTAGGTTATTTGATTGTGGTTCTTGTGAAATAACCTTCCATCTATTATATTATGGTTATTGTGACGGTTATTTCCATGTTATGTCTTATATGCGAAGGTATATTCACTGATGTATTATATTGTGTTATGTTATAATGTGACTGTGATACCCGGCCCAGAGTGGGCGTTGTTGTGATATGTTTGATATGATTTGATTAGTACTACTCATACCATCAAGATGCATCTTCTTTTCGGTAGCCCAACTCAGAAGAACTCCAAAGTTAAGCGTGCTTGACCTGGGGTAATTCTAGGATGGGTGACCCACTGGGAAGTGTCCCGGTGAGCACGTGAGTGAGGACAAAACGTGCTGGAGAGACCCGTGGTGGTTTGTGAGGCCAGTCCATCAAATCAAATAACGTTCCTACCCGGTTGGAGGGGGGCGGGGCGTTACAAATGGTATCAGAGCCGAGCCATCCGGAATTGTGAGAGGTAGAGTCTCACACGGATGGTACGGTCTTGGATGTGGATGTGTGTGTGGCTCAACGAGGACGTTGAGTGTTTAAGTGGGGGAGATTGTGATACCCGGCCCAGAGTGGGCGTTGTTGTGATATGTTTGATATGATTTGATTAGTACTACTCATACCATCAAGATGCATCTTCTTTTCGGTAGCCCAACTCAGAAGAACTCCAAAGTTAAGCGTGCTTGACCTGGGGTAATTCTAGGATGGGTGACCCACTGGGAAGTGTCCCGGTGAGCACGTGAGTGAGGACAAAACGTGCTGGAGAGACCCGTGGTGGTTTGTGAGGCCAGTCCATCAAATCAAATAACGTTCCTACCCGGTTGGAGGGGGGCGGGGCGTTACAGTGACTATATTATGTGCTGAACATATTTTTATGTTATTTTGTCAAGAATCCTAATGGCGCCATCATCTAAAAATGTTGATACAAGACCGAAAGAAATATAGGCGACATGTATAGAGCACAAGCTACATATACCTTTTTGAACACCACAAATCATGCCACTACTATTTTTGGTTACTGTGATATAACCACTATATAGATAGATTGTGATTATTTTGATATATCCATTAAGTTCGAGAGTTGCATATTGTTTAACTTGGCAATGATAATATGTTGAAATTTTTAAGAAACTTCAAGTTTTGATTTAACTTCACAATGTTGAAATGTCAATTTTTAATTCTATTTAATTTCACGACACCCAATTAATGCTTTTAGGAAATTTTAATTTTTAATTTAATTACTACTCAAGTCAGAAATATAGAAAAAAATTCAACGATATAGGGAAAAAAAGAGAAACCATAGATTATTGTAGATGATCCAACAATTAATTTTAATTGCACACAAACATCAACAGTTTTTAACATGACAAAAAAGGAGTAATGTCGATTTTGAGTAATTTCAATGATGAGAATTTTCTATTTGCTTATTGTTTAGCTTGGGAAAAACAACATGAGAATGTTGTTGTCAATTTAAAATCATTAATATACAAGAAAAAAGAAAAAGAAAAAGGCAAACGAAAAACAAATGCAAAAAATTGGAAAAGAAAGAGAGAAAAAAGGAAAAAATAATAAACAATTATGGCAAATTACGTAATATAGGGAGGCTAATAAGTATGTGAGCATAAATGGAGGGAGGGGGCATGAGGGGTGTTCATTTTTAAATGGTCATTGACTTTTCCAATCTTACCCTTATGTGATTGTAACCATTAGATTAAAAATTAAATTAAATAAGTACATCAATGGCTAAAATTGATTTGGTATCCAATACCAAGGAATTAGCTTGGCACCATAATTCTAAACTCGGGGTAACTAATTACAAGAAAGAAACTATACACTACTCTCCATGGAATATGACGATCTTGAAACTTGGTACATATCGTTTTTGCCACAAACTTCAGCAAGCTCTCACGGGTTAAGCCCACACATAATACATTCCTACCATCATGTCATGTCCGGATTCTCGGCTCGATTATCCGCTCGACATGTCCAAGAAATGAAAAACAAGGCCGGTTTCATTTCCGCCAGGCTGGAAAGGATATACTCCTTGCATACAACTCATAGTCCTACATTTTTGGGGCTAACTACAAAAAATTCTGAGCCATGGGAGAAATCCAGCTATGTAAAAGGCACAATAATTGGGGTGCTAGATACCGGTATCTCACCAAAACACCAATCTTTCAACGATGAGGGGATGCCATCACTTCCAAGCAAGTGGAAAGGAAGATGTGAAGAGGGCATATTCTGTAACAACGAGCTTATTGGAGCTAGAAGTTTCATCGATGATGACACCGCGGTTGATGATCATGGGCATGGATCTCACACTTCAAGTACTGCAGCAGGTAATTTTGTGGCAAATGCAAACTTTTACGGCCAAGCTAATGGTACATCATCCGGTGTAGCCCCTCGAGCTCACGTTGCAATGTACAAAGTTTGTGATCCAATACAATGTCCTGATAGTTCTTTGTTGGCTGGAATGGATGCCGCGATTAATGATGGTGTAGACATGATGTCTATATCTCTCGGTCTCGGTCTTCATGTGCCTTATTACACCGAGTCTATTGCAATTGGATCATTTGCAATCTAGACAGAATCAGCGCTGATTCTGTGAAGAAGGAATCCGTCAACAATCTCCCTAAGAGAAGTTCAGTCAAAGAGGACGAATTATTGTGTTGCCAGATGATCGTATTTGCTGAAATAGAGGAAGGGACTAAAAGCTCACCTTTGCATTAACTGTTGGTTTAATGAGGTAAATGACAGTGCCTTACTCTCAAAATTTCCACTTCCAATTCCTCCAGAGCTTTCTTTCGGTCCATAGGTGGGGCAAGTCTGCCCACTTAGGTATGCATTCTGATGAGAACAACCGTTCAGATGAGAAGAGTTATTCATCACCAGAGTAGTACATGTCGATGCTGATAGAACATATTGTACATGATAGGAATTCTAATCCTAATATAGTACGGAATAATATTTATGAGATGTTCAAACCGTTGCATGAATCTTGATTCCAAGGAAGATTAAATGAACAAATTCACAACACATCTGCACCATCATTAATCGCGGCATCCATTCCAGCCAACAAAGAACTATCAGGACATCCTATTGGACCACAAACTTTGTACATTGCAACGTGAGCTCGAGGGGCTACACCGGATGATGTACCATTAGCTTGGCCGTAAAAGTTTGCATTTGCCACAAAATTACCTGCTGCAGTACTAGAAGTGTGAGATCCGTGCCCATGATCATCAACCGCGGTGTCATCATCGATGAAACTTCTAGCTCCAATAAGCTTGTTGTTACAGAATATGCCCTTCTAGCACCCCAATTATTGTGCCTTTTCCATAGCTGGATTTCTCCCATGGCTCAGAATTTTTTGTAGTTAGCCCCAAAAATGTAGGACTATGAGTTGTATGCAAGGAGTATATCCTTTCCAGCCTGGCGGAAATGAAACCGGCCTTGTTTTTCATTTCATGGACATGTCGAGCGGATAATCGAGCCGAGAATCCGGACATGACATGATGGTAGGAATGTATTATGTGTGGGCTTAACCCGTGAGAGCTTGCTGAAGTTTGTGGCAAAAACGATCTGTACCAAGTTTCAACATCGTCATATATATTCCATGGAGAGTAGTGTATGGTTTGGTTCTTGGACATGGACGATATATGTCTCCATGGAACTCCCAACTTTGATAGTTGGAGCTTCTTTTTGTTCAGACACACTTGATTTCAGACAAAGTAAAACAATAACGAAAAGGACTCCAAACATGTTTTTGTAGAAAGTTAGGGTGCCTTATAGAAATATCCCGTACACATTCCGTAAAGGGTTAATATACAAATATTGGTGGTTGGAGTGGGGATTGAAGATGTAATTATTATTTCTTCATGGGTTATTGTGTAAGTATTTTGTACGGAATTCTATACGGAACAAATCTATACGGAACCGTAACCGGTCCGCATGTTTTTAGAGGAAGAAAATGTCATTTTGCTTTGAGTTTTATTTGATGTGTTTGATCTGTGGGGTTTAGAGATGAGAGACCAATCAATTTATACTCATCTTTAACCTCACAAGAAAGAAGTGTGACAAAAACACTTCACCAATAATTGACTCGAAACTCATAAATTTACAAAAGTTGTTAAGAATGTCTTGGTGGTAAAATACTCCAAAAATAGGAAAGGACATTGGTTGTTTTGAAATATTATTTATAGCAATTGATTTGTTAAAGAGTTTTATTCAATGAGATTCATCTAAAGTTTTTCATGTGACAATACACACTTGTTTCATTAAGTATTCTAGTTATTATACTCTTTTCGTACTATTTTTTTTCTTTTCATGTTTCTAATTTTTTTCTAATTTATGAGTAAGGGTAAAATGTGATTTGATAAATATTAAAGTTATCTGAATAATAATAGGTCAACGCTTGACTAGTTGCAAATCATGAGATTCTTTTGGAGCCACAAGAGAAAATTGTCAAAATGGTATCAGTAAATATATGTAAGTTGCAGTTCGGTATATGTTAATATTGGGTTTGCGGAAATGGTCCCAAATATTGGTATAAAAGGTGCGTTTTAGTCCCTAACCTTTATTTTCAGACGGAAAAACATGATTTTGGGGTAAAAACAAAGTTTCAGCACAGTTAGTCCACTAAAACACGATTATAAGTAATATTGAGACCAAAAACAAAAATTAATCACCTCAAACAAAATCTGTTTGGTGTACACTTGAAAGGTTCCTGCCTAAAGAACATTACCATCGATTGATAAACTATATGGACAATGATAGAGATACAAAAAATCACTAGAAGATCTTCGGGAATTCATTATGTATTTATAAATTTTGTTATCGATGGTAACCACTGAGGCCCCAAATTCGACGAGAAAATTGTAGGAGTGGCATCTTTTAAAATTTTTTATCAATTTATAGCACTACTTTTCATCTTTTACATTTAATAGCACTCGAGGTAGGAAAAATGACTAAATTGCCCCCAATATTTTGGTACATTTTTTTCAATTTCTTTTAAGATTTTTTTCGATTTTTTTTTGAATTTTTCTTACAAAAAATGTTTTTAGTTAAAAGTTTGGTAGTTGTTTGCCAAAAAGTTTGGTAGTTGTTTGGCAAAAAGTATTAGATTGGTAGTTGTTTCACAAAATGTTCGATTTTCGTAAAAAAAAAAATTCATTTTTTCACCGATTTTTAGCTAAAATAACGACCAAAATCAAACATCTTTTACTAGGAAAAAGAGAAGAAAAAAAAGAAACAAAAATAAAAATCTTAAAAAAATAAATAGAAAATGAAAAAAAAAAATCAGAAAAAATATTTAAAAAAAGTCGTAAAAAAAGTGTATCCAAATATTTGGGGGGCAATTTAGTCATTTTGCCCCCATCTAGTGCTATTTAGTGTAAAAAATGGAAAGTAGTGCTATAAGTTGATAAAAAGTCTAAAAAGGAGCTATTCCTACAATTTTCTCCAAATTCGACATCAATTGTAAAATCGTGCACCAGCTGAAACCTCTCATTACGTGAATTGCAACAGCAAACTCAATTTTCTCACACCTGTAAACAACAGTTGAAAATCAAAATTAGACAATTATCTCGGCATATTGGGAGTACTTATGTATAATTGTGTATCAATGGAACTCTACAACGTTCTCCAATTTCAACAATCGAACATCAAACTTGCATCAATAAAGTACACAAAGTTTGTTAATTTCGATAATTGAAAATTGGAATAGACAATAAAAGAAGAAACATACTATTGTCGCGGATGATGATGATTCGTCAAAGTTGTTTGGTCAAGGATATTAAGTGATTGATTTTCGATTTTGGCCCCAATATTATTTATAATCGCGTTCTAGTAGTGTTAACAATGCTGAAATTTTGTTTTTGCCCTAAAATCATGTTTTTCCGTCTAAAAATAACGGTTAGTGACTAAAACGCACCTTTTATATCAATATTTGGGACCATTTGTGCATACTCATTATTAACTGGGATCAAACTATAACTTGCACATATTTACTGAGACTGTTTTGACAATTTTTCTCGAAGCCATAACAATAAATTGTATTCCTATTACATAATTCATAAGATTGTACTTTGAATAAGAACACTAAAATTTCTCAAGTATAATTGACGATTCATGTTTGTTTCTGATTTTATTCAATGAGATTCATCTCAAGTTTTTCATGTGATAATACACACTTGTTTCTTCAAGTATTCTAGTTATTATGAGTTAATCGAATAGTCTAGTGGAAAGGCTCTTGCTAGTGACCAGAAAGTCCTGGTTCGATTCTCACCTCATCGCTAATTTACAAAAAAAAAGTATTCTAGTTATTATACTCTTCTCGTACTACTCCTTTCTTTTCATGTTTCGAATTTTAAAGAGTTGATCTTTTCAATTTTAAGTTCAACTATTTTTTAATGTATTCAATATTTTTTGTAAGAAATATGTTAAAATGTAAATTTTTTATTAAATTCAAAAGTTTGAATCTCAGTCAAGATCAAGATGATGGAATTTATTAATGAAAACAGAAATGGTAAAATTGGTTAGAAATGGAGGCAGTAATATTACCTCAAAGTGCCCAGCCCGTGTCATGTCATCACTCATCACTGACATTCATTTTCATTTCTAATATTGAGAGCTAATAAAGTCCATTTGACTCTTTTATCTTCCATGTCCTTTTAAGGCTAATCTTCATAACAGATATGGTCGTTGAATAAATTTAAGTTTGGATAACGACATATCTTTAACAAACTTTTACTTATGGAAAAAAATATTTATAATGAAGAAAGCTAAAATATTAAGAGGCAGGTAAGCAAGTATATTATTGATATAATTTCCGAATTTCAAATAAAGTCTGTTGACTTTTACAAGTAATTAAAAGTAAGTTGAAGTACTTCGTACTAATTAACTCTTTTATCAATAAATTAGTAATATTAGGTAAGTATCGATGTTAAATTTTTTTACTAGACTATTCAATTAACTCACTAAATATACAAACTTGAGGACTCTAAATGTTCATTTAAATTAACAATTCAACATTTCGTGTAACAAACTATTAATAATAGATTAATAGCATCTATATATTCATCCATCGAGTTCTTTCACATGCAAACATGTTTCCTTTTCTTTTATGACAGGTTAATAGTTAATGCAGAGTGTTACACCAACAAATCTTTTATGCATCTCTTAGTTTCCATATTAGATTACAAAACAGATCGATACTCTTATAGTAACAAATTAATTGCCATATAATATATTTAAAACAAACAATCATTCTTATTTCCCTTTCTCTATAATAAATCAGTTGCTATACATAATATATTCAAAATAAACAATATCTTTATTTTCTTTTTGGAGTATTTCATTACCAAGACACTCTTAACAACTTACACTTGAATTTATGAGTTTTGACGTTCTATTAACAAATTAATTGCTATATATAATATATTCAAAACAAACAATTTCTCTATTTCCCTTTTGAAGTATTTGACTACCAAGACACTCTTAACAACTTACACCTAAATTTATGAGTTTTAATACTCTATAACAAATTAATTGCTATATGTAATATATTCAAAACAAACAATGTCCTTGTTGCCCTTTAGGAGTATTTCACTACCAAGACATTCTTAACAACTTTAGAATTTAGATACTTAAATTTATGAGTTTCAATAAATCAAAAACAAACATGAATGGTAATCATACTTGAGAAATTTTAGTGTTCTTATTCAAAGTATAATCTTATGAATTATGTAATAGGAGTACAATTTATTGTTATGGCTTCGAGAAAAATTGTTAAAACAGTCTCAGAGTAAATATGTGCAAGTTACAGTTTGGTCCCAGTTAATAATGAGTATGTGAAAATGGTCGCAAATATTGATATAAAAGGTGCGTTTTAGTCCCCAACCATTATTTTTAGACGGAAAAACATAATTTTGGGGCAAAAACAAAATTTCAGCACTATTAACACTACTAGAACACGATTATAAATAATATTGGGGCCAAAATCGAAAATCAAACACTTAATATCCTTTACCAAACAACTATGGCGGAATCATCATCATTGGCGACAATAGTATGTTTCTTCTTTTATTGTCTATTCCAATTTTCAATTATCTAAATTAACAAACTTTGTGTACTTTATTGATGCAAGTTTGATGTTCGATTGTCGAAATTGGAGAACGTTGTAGAGTTTGATTGATACACAATTACACATAAGTACTCCCAATATGCCGAGATAGTTGTCTAATTTTGATTTTCAACTGTTGTTTAGAGGTGTGGGAAAATTGTGTTTGTTGTTGCAATTCACGTAATAAGAGGTTTTAGCCGGTGCACGATTTTATAAATACTAGTGGTTATCATCGATAACAATATTATAAATACATAATGAATTCCCGAAGACCTTCTAGTGATTTTTTGTATCTCTATCATTGTCCATATAGTTTATTAATCGATGGTAATGTTCTTTACGCAGGAACCTTTCAAGTGTACACCAAACAGGTTTCGTTTGAAGTGATTAATTTTCGTTTTTGGTCCCAATATTACTTATAATTGTGTTTTAGTGGATTGACTGTGCTAAAACTTTGTTTTTGTCCCAAAATCATGTTTTTCCATCTGAAAATAACGTTAGGGACTAAAACGCACCTTTTATACCAATATCTGAGACTATTTGTGCAGACCCAATATTAACATGTACCGAACTGCAACTTAGACATATTTACTGAGACTATTTTAACAGTTTTCTCTTATGATTTCAAAAGAAACTCATGATTTGCAACTAGTGAAGGGTTGACCTATTATTATTCAGATAACTTTAATATTTATCAAATCACATTTTAACAGTTTTCTCTTATATATGATTTCAAAAGAAACTCATGATTTGCAACTAGTGAAGGGGTTGACCTATTATTATTCAGATAACTTTAATATTTATCAAATCACATTTTATCCTTACTCATAAATTAGAGACGAACTAATTTAAATTTATTTATTAAGAGATAAACTAATTTAAAAAGTTATTGCAAGATAAATTGATCTACTTAGAACGATTATTATTATTATTATTATTTTCTTTGTAAATCAGTGATGTAGAACGATTATTAATAGTTTAATAAAACCCTTTTTATGTAAAAGTAAATGTGTGTTATTACTTCCATTATTTATGGGTTTTATTAGTCATAGTTAAAACCATGCCTGATGATCAAAATATCAATTGAAATCTATCAATTGTGATACCAAACCTATTCCTTGGTAATTGATATCAAATTAACCATAGCGGTTGGATGCTCCAAATCCTCACATTTTATGATCCAATGTCATAAATGAAAAGGGCATTTTGTTGGAAATTGATGTGTCAATTTCCTCAATTAGTGCCCGTGAACTATATCATCTATATATATGGTTCAACAACCGATAGTTATCTGAACTATCAGTAGTCTCACCCGAGATAATGCCGGGGGTCATCGAATGGCAGACTAGGCTCTCACGATTATCTTCGGGATTCGTGTATACGGTCTTATACGTTGAATCCCGATGCATTCGTTACTCGGGCTATGAGGTCACACACGTAATAATTACCGAAGATACTTTCGAGTAGTGACCCGAAAGTGAATAAGGGATTTGATCCATATTGAGGAATTTCGATTCGATCGAGATCGTGTCCCGAGCGAACCGATGGTGCGCCCGGAATTGGTTCCGGACACACCATTTGGGGTTTATGTATATATATATATGTGAGATATATATATATATTATCATTTATTGAAATGATTTAATTAATTAATGAATTAATTAAATAAGATATGATTTAATTAATTAATTAAGATTAATTAATTCCATCATCATGAATGGTTGACATCTTGGTGGCTACTTTATGCCTTGGGAAGGCTTTGTAAGTCTTGGGAAGAACTCTTGTAAGAGAATATTCCATGGACCAAGAGGCATTAACCATATGGATGGTTAATGTGTTTGTTTAGTGTATAATGTGTTTCATCATCCATTCTATATCATAAGATGATATAGAATGGGTAGAGAATCAAGCTAAGTATCACACAACTCTTGTTAGAGAACACAAACAAACACACACACTTCATCTTCAAACCCTCTAGCAAAACTCTAAGTGTTAGAGTATAGAAATTGTTCTATAGTTTGCTATAGTAGTTAGACTACACACTCCTCAATAACACACACTAGTCCAAGTGTGTCTTATTGCTATCTAAGGTATTGGTGTCGACTATTTCATAGTAGTTCCATATCACCTTGGTGATAGAAATTTCTTCAAGAAGAAAGCAAGGAGCAAGGTGTGGGGATAAGCACTTGAAGATCATATCGCTTCCGCTCACGCTTCAAAGGTATATCTTTGTAGCCACACTCTTTGATTATGTTAGTTGTAGCATATTCACACTATCTTTAAACATATACTTCTACGAGGTAGTTCTATTGTGTAAGTTCTAACGATCAACGAATTAGGGTTTTCTAGACATATGAACTATCGTAGTTCATTGTGTCTTGCAACCCCGGGATATTCCAACACATTTGTGGCTTAGTTTTTTTTAAAAAAAAATTTAATAAATTAAAAGTTAATAAACTATCTAAATATCATAACGTTTATCAATCATCTTCACTCCCTTCATTTACTCCCTTCATTTTCGTTGATTTACCACCCAAATTTCAATCAAATCCCTAAATTTTAGCCTCTTTTATCTTCCTGATTCACTAAATATCATGGATCTTCTTTCAAATTTATTACCTATTTTTAGCTCTTATTGATTATCTAATTATTTGCCATATATTCTTCCTATATTATAGGCTATTTATATAATTTCAAAGCCAAATGCCGGCTATCTAGCACAACTCATACAAGCCGATCTTTAGCTTCCTAAGTAGATTTAATACTTTAACCTAAACTTGATAACAACACTAAATTTGTACAAGAAAACAACTCGTAGTCAATTAGAAGAGATTTTTTTTTTTGTAAATTAGTGACGAGGTGAGTTTTGAACCCACGACATTTCAGTCACTAGCAAGAGCGTTTTCCACTAGGCTATTCAATATACTCGATTAATTTTAAGAGATGAGTGTGGAAAATTGATCTGTTTTCATGGCTAATATTAATTCGTCACGTAAATATATTTTTATGTGTAATATTAATTTGCACATCAATATGTTTTCATGGCTAATATTAATTCATCACGTACATATTGTCAATTTGCCACATAAATCTGTTTTCATGGCCAATATTAATTCGTCATATAAATATATTTTTATGTATAATATTAATTTGCCACATCAATCTGTTTTCATGGCTAATATTAATTTGTCACGTACATATTGTCAATTTGCCACATAAATCTATTTTCATGGCTAATATTAATCCGTCATGTAAATATATTTTTATGTGTAATATTAATTTGCCACATGAGTGTATAATGATGGTTAATTGCACATCGTTGTCTAATGATGATTAATCATATTTGCAAGAATATTTTCAGTTTAATTCACAAATAAATGGTTATTCATAAATGAAATGCAATTAAATTTCAAGAACCTCATCAATAAAAATTATTAACTATATCTATAAATTGTTCTTGTTGAACAAGTATAGTGTTTTTGAAGCCTTAGCCTTCGATATTCACGGGTGAATAACGAACGCTTTGAAGGGATAATATTGCCGATATTCGTTGGAATCAACCCTTATTATTCATATCTGTAGCGAAAGCTACAAATCTTTTATTATTATTCAGATCTGTAGTTCTCGCTACATCATTTATACATTTCATTTTCACACCATGTTGTTTTCTTATTCATCACTAGCATCTTATGTTTATTAATTCATTCTTGTAATTACCTAACCTTATATTTTAATAAAATTAGCCTTGAATATAATTCGTTAGGAAAATCTCAAGCCAAATAAAATCACAAAATAAAGATTCACAATTTTCAAATCAAGTCCTTGTACCAATTTTCAACAAATTAGCCAAAACTATTTCTAGAAAATTAGTATCAATTATAGTATTTAAAAATTCAAATTTGATCTTCTTGAAATTGTTCACCATTTTTTTTATCTCAAGACCTTCAGTTACGTTGCTTGACTAATGAGCATCACTTATTTATATTTTTCTTTCTTCAAATTTTGATGTAATTGAATCTAATTTCAACTCCTTAATTTGTGGCATTTGTTGGTCTGATTATATTGTTACGTTTTCAAAATCTGATGTGTATGTGATGTTTGGATTATTATTTGTAATTTATGAGCTAGATTACCTTTTAATATTGTAATACAAAAAAGGAACTTAATATTAATTAGAATGGCAAATATCTAAATTGCCATTTAGTATTACTAGTACCAAAAAAAATTTGGTACCATAAATCATACTCATGCCTTATGATCAAAATATCAATTGAAATCTATCACATAGTACAAACTACGAACAAAGACTAAGACCATCCATTCCATTCCATGATAATTATTCTAGGTAGTATACGGTTCCAATAAATACCTATGAAATTAAACTAGTCAAAATAAAAGAGAATTCGAAAAGTCAAAATAAACGAAAAGCCACATTTCCATTCCATTCTTATTTCACCATCTCTATATAATCCCCAAAATTGCACACATTTCACTTTATCCTTAAACCCTAAACATCGTACTCTGCTCGAATCCCGAATTTTGAAGAAGAAAATATGTCAACAACATCGAAGAGAAAACCCATTTTTGTGAAGGCTGATAGGCTGACACCTGGCAGTAGGGGCCACAATTTGGTGGTCAAAGTGGTCAACTCCAATTCCATTAAGTCTTCCGGTCCTCGTAGTTTTAGGATTACTGAGTGTCTTGTCGGGGATGAGACTGCCTCCATCCTCTTTGTCGCAAGAAATGAGCAAGGTACTCAACATTGTATACTTTCTTCTCGGTACTTACTCTTTTACTAATTAATTGTCGATTTGGTCTCGAATAGTATGATTACTTGGTCTCGAATAATTGACAAGTCAATCTCTAATATTATAATTGGACCACTTAAACCTCTGCAGTTGATCTAATGAAGGCGGGCGTTACAGTTATTCTGCGCAACGCGAAGATTGATATGTTCAAGGGTACAATGCGGCTGGCAGTGGATAAATGGGGGCGCGTGGAGGTCACCGAAGCAGGAACGTTTGAAGTGAATGAAGGCAACAACCTTTCGCTGGTTGAGTATGAATTGGTGACTGTTGGTCACAATCGAGGGGGATGATCTTTAGTGATGAATAATGGAGCATTCTATTTTCTTTTTTCTAACTTGGTGCCTTGCTTGGTGGTGTAGTCATTAATCATTACTCCCTTCGTTTCGATATATATGATTGTTTAAGAAAAAAGTATTTTATTACTAGTATGTACTCAAATAAAGGTGTTGGAGTTTATTTTATTAAGGATAAAAAATATTTTGTTATGGGCAAAAAAGATTAATAGACTTAAAAATTCATTACAAAAGTAAACAATTAAACATTTTGAAAAATAACAAATTTTTTAAATAATCAAATATATGAAAACCAAGGGCGTATTCACTTATTGCTATAGCTTCAAAAGAAATTCATGATTTGCAACTAGTCAAAACATGTGGATACAGCAATATTCAACATTTAAAAGGAAATCACATTAGTAAAAACTTAGTTAAAAACTTAAAATTATTACTGCCTCATCCCTTAATTTAAGATGATTTTCTAAAAATAAAAAACTAATTCTAACAATTTTTTTACCAAATTATGTCAAAAATCATAAAGGGAAAATTAAATTTGTGAAGTATTCTTAAATTTTTCTTAAATTTGATAAGACTCCCTAAACTATTAATAATTGTTCAAATGAGGGATTGAAAATTTTAAAAACTTAATATGGTTCCTTAACAATTTTTTAGACCCTGTATAATTATTTTAGATTAATTTTGTCTCACTTGAATCAAAACCCAACCTTAATACCCTTCGCTTATCTTCAATATTAAATTTCCTTGAATTCACACAAACCTTCCCTACAGTAGTCAACCTCATCCTTGATCTCTATATATTGAACAAACAAATTAATAATATCATTCAACAAGACAAACAAACATATTATTCGTACAATTTTAATATTTGCGACTGCACATTATTTTACCCTTATTGATCTAGGAAATTGTTCCAACACAAATTGACCTCTTCACATTTTAACCTAAATTTTACAAAATATTATGTAAATAAAAGTAAATGAGTATTAAGACAGAAGTATTGTTATGTCTATGAGTATCTTCTAATTTCAGTTATATAAGAATTATCCATAGTCATTAGTTAAAACCCTGCCTCATGCATAATCAAAATATCAATTGAAAACCCATGTTCTAACTTTGTCCCAAGCCCAAAAATTGTAGACCTTTATGCCAACAACATATTTTCAACATGTTGAAACTACATGCCTAGTTTTCTCCCAATATTCTTTTTATTGCATTATTTAGAAAAAGTCATTAATACCTTGTATAGAGAAGCAATAGTTAAAACAAACAAAATATCATTAATTTATTTAAAATTACAATATCTTTCCTTCATGGTCTTAATGACCATTAAACTTCAAAAGAACTTCAGACTAATACAGATAGATATTATTACAATACTCAAATTTGAACTCTTACTACTAATAAATACTAATAATAAACAATTAACAGATTCAGCTTCCAAAGCTTAATCCATTAAACAAGCTTAGCAAAAAATTCACACCACCACCTATCACATACACATTTATAAACTTCTCCATCCCATGACACATATATGTGAATGGTGGATAACATATACAAAAATCATCCCAATATTCCCTTCAATGTGTTCCTTCTTCATATTATGATCATTCAGATATCGATATCCATATCTATATCTTCTCGAGTCTCGATCAGGTCTTCTCGAGTCTCGAGTCTCGATCAGGTCAAAAGATCATTGACCCACTCGAAATCGGGCCCAGAAGCCAAAGCATTATCATTGTTCCTCTCATCTCCTTCCATGAAATTCCTAGAAGGATGATATAGATTGGCTGGGGTCGAAGGGGAGAGAACAAACTGAGGCTGATCTTCAACATTGAAATTCACATCAACCCATGATAAATTTCCATGATTTGCATTACCACCAATTGGAGAAGCTATAGTAGAGCCATCATTAACATTCATGCCCTCAAGATTATTGATCAATTCATTCAATGTATCCTTGTAGCTAAACTGACTCAACCCGCTACCGAATCGCGAAACAGGGGAGATCCTAGCGGGCGAATAAGGAGGCGAAGCGGGTGGAGAAAACTGGCCCCCAACCCCTGCAAGGGTGGAGGTTGGGGAGGCTAAAAAGGTGTGGCAATACACACAACACTGCTTCTGATGAGGATGAGACGATGGGTGTTTCTCAATACAATTTTTCTGATGAGGATACTCGTTTTCTTGAAAATCGACTGGCGAAAGGCGAAGCTGGCGAGGAGTATGAGCGAAGAAGCAAACTTTCCTTTTGCATTTTTTGCCGTCCTTGCAGGCCTCGGTTCTATAGCGAGAAGGGTGTAGCCAGCACTCGAAAACGCCATGAGCGAACTCGCAGCTATCTCCTCTGCTGCAACTCCCTCGTCGGAATTCAGGGCAAACAGTACCAGTATAGTTATACCTGTTCAAATTTATACGAGGAAAAAAAGTTACGATTTTACTACGCCTCGAATAGAGAACAACAATCTCTATCATACATCAGGTCATATTCGAGCATAGAAAGTTACAATACTACTACATTAATTTTTTTCTACTAAAATTACTTGAATTGTTTTCTATTAAAATTTCTTCAAAGGACTATCTTGATAATTTATACTCCCTCGGTCCCAAAATAAATAGTTAAGACGTGTTGACACTATTTTTTGTCTATTTATAGACGTTTTCAATTTCCTATGCAATATTTAAATAGATTTTCCTCTTTAGTCCCTACTAAATTCCCATTGCCCCTATTAAATTCCCATAACAATATGTAATCATCTAAATTCTCATAATAAAATATAATTATCTAGTAATATGCATCTTTCATTAAATATAAGTTACCATTTCATTAATTAAGGATACCCTTCTAAAATTACACTATTTCTTAGTAATTGTGCAAATTAAAATAACATCATCTTGATTGGATCAACTATTTTGGGATGTAGGGAATATTTTGATGTAGGAATTAATTATATTTATGCATCAAGAGAATCTTTCTTAATAAAAAAAAATTCTCCATAAAACTGTTACCAGTTTCTTAATAAAAAAATTCTTAATAAAACTGTAACCCGTCAAGTCGACCTCCAGAGGTAGAATTGAAGGTAACCGATTTTTAAATTTACCCATTTTTTAACATCTCTCACTTTTTATTATTTTCAATAATAGTTGTGAAATACCGAGTATTTAAGTGTACACAAAACTATTTCATGATTGGTAAGACCCACCATTAGAAATTCCTATCCGCCTATGCATAAGATAACAATTAATAATACAATATCTAATAATATCTCGAATATTCATACCTTCTTGGATCCCTTCGGCGCGCCTTCTCGCCCGGGTGAGCAAAAGGGCAATCAGTCCAGTCATGACTGCGGCTACGATTGCATTTCCTCACCTTGAATTCATACATCCTGAAGTGATCAGCCGAGTAAGGATCCTCATCATCATCATCCGCATTAATATTATTACACGGCAAGAATTTCTGGAACATGGTGTTTTCCTCCGACTTCGGAGAGTCCATCAGCAACTCATAGGGATCAACCGATGACCCGCCGGACGAGGAAGAGCCGCGACGGCTGAGAAGCTTCCGCGGTGGAATATCCACTTCCCTGAACTTCTTGTTGAGGTAGAGCTGGTGAGAAGGGTGATGCTTTTGGTGTTGGTGGTGGAATTGATCAGTGCATAAGTTCTCCATATTGGACAATAGTTATGGGACAATATGACTTAAAATGAAACAAAAGTAAGGGATGAGATAATATTGGACAATAGTTATGGGACACTAATGTTCCAAAGGAAAGGAGAGGTGATATTGGACAACAATTATGGGACAATATGACTATATATGTAGTAAATTGGGTGGGGGTGGGGGGGGGGGGGGGGGTGAGGATGAAGAGGTTGAGAAAGAAAGGGGAGAAATAAATAGGGGGGGGTGGGAAAAAGGAGGAGGTGATGAGGATGATGTGTAAGGTATGGGCAGAGAAGTGCGTGGCTGCATGATATTAGAAATTGGCATGCAGAGATGAGTATGTGGCAGCTCGATATATCACTCTGCATGCAAGAGATCAACAATTGTTTGTTTCTTCGAAATTTAATTAAATTCACTACAAACAAACAAAAGCTACCAGTTTGAGGTCCCTCAATTTTCCTATTTGTTTCTTAGTATGTCTTTTTATAGAAAACGCATAAATAGATTCATTGAATCGATATCTTATAAATTTACTTTAATTAGTTGTCATGTTTTGGTTTTGTTTTCAAGTTGAAAATACATATTTAAAGTAGAATAAAATCAAAAATTCTTAAATTCCGTATCTTGTTTTCCTTGAACGGTTTTAGAATTTACAGTAGAGTATAAAAATTGATATATTTTTAAATTGAAGACGCATATAAGTAGTATATGATATATATACTTGAACTAATTAGAGATAATCTTTTTTCAATTATTGTCGGGATCAATAGCTTTTTAAATAAGATTTTAACAACTTATCGAGAAAAAATGATAAAATATTTTCTTTGAGGAGTTTCATAAAAAATTGATTGTAAAATAAGTTTTTTTTTATGTAATTTCAAGCATTAATCAACGCATATAATATTAAAAATTCACACATTTATGTTTTAATTTGAAATCCGGATGTTTCAAAAAAGATAAGGTCCAAAATTGAAGAAATTTCCATTATAATTAGCTTTGTCACATTGACATAAATATCCTTTTTCAGTAAGTAGTGATGATATAAGTATTATTATTTAAATATACTTAAAGAAGAAGATTTTCTTTTCGGTTAGTATAATTTATATTTTTATGGTTAGTGAATTATTAATGAGTACAAAGTTTAATGAATTAAATTTTTTTATTTTTTCACATTCTTAAATATACAAGGCAAAATTTATTTAAACATAATGATTATTTATAAAAATTCATGTGTGAGATTATGAGGTAATTAATGAAATGGCCTTCATAAGTGAATCTGTTGCATTTTGGTTTCAATAAGTGGCTTTGATATATAAATAGTCTCTATAAATATGTAGCGAGCGCAAAAATGATCTTCCATTAATTGCTAAATTAAAAAGAAAAATTTAAGTTTATTTGAATGTTAAAATTTTTAATTTAAAGAATAGTTTGGACAAACATATATATAAGTTCATTATTATTTATATAGTAATGATTTTTTAATCAAGTTTTAATAATTTATGTATCAAACTACAAAAAAGAAATAATAGAAAAATAAGTAACATTTACTATTTAGATTTAGAAATAATATGGCAGGATTAATGTACAAGATACTGAGTACTACATTGGCCAAAAATGGCACAAACTTTCCTAAAAGACCTCCTGAATTAAAAATGAAAGTTTTCTAGAGAAGTAAAACTATTGGTGATGTAAGCACAAAATGTTTTTGGCTTTGTTTAAGCAAACAGGAGGCTAAGTATATTCTATAAGTGTAAACAGAGATTAAATCGGATTCCAATTAGAAGTTGCCAACAAGAGGACTTGTAAGAGGTGAATGCCAAATATGACATTGTAATACATATGAGGTGCAAATGTATGAGATTGACAAGTGGATTCATGCATGGAACTCTTTTCAATTCATTTTCTATAGTTTATTGGTTATTAACGTGACTAATACGATGGAAGAGTGTGAGAAAAAAGATAGACGAATAACAAAATGTTATTAACAATATCAACAGCTTAATAGCCTGATAATATATGATTAAAATTTTATATATTAGAAGATTTTCGTGTAAGTTTTATTGAAAATATAGTATTTCATGGAATAGTATTTATTTGTATTTTAGTTTTTTATTAGTTGAATTATATTATTGGATGTGTTCATAATATCTCTATTGTTAGGGGTTTTTATATTCATTATTTGTATATTATGCAATTTTTATTACTCCCTTCATATCTAAAAATGAATATCACATTTTGACTTTTTATGGTCAACAAAATAAAAATTGAAACGTAAATATCTCTTACTCTATATGCAAAAAAACTATAGAATTGATAATTCAAAATTATATATTGAGACGAATCTAACAAGATCCTACAAGACTATATTATTTCTTATCTTTTTTTTTTTTTTTTGATAATTAGCGATGTATTAAAAACGAACCAAGAAAACTCAAACCGAGTACACAAATACCCCGAACTTCAGGGTTCAAGAAAAATCTAAACTACAGTCCAAACTAACATGGCCCTTTTTGAAGGCCCAAATCCATTCTATATCTAACCCTAACCTAAAGCCTATAAAAGAAAGGAACTAGGGTAAAGACCCTTTTATTTCGCGCAGCTTCTATTAAAGAGAAGCACTTATTGAACTCTTTCATTACTTCTCTCTGAGAGAAGACGAAAAGTTGAGAGCCTTTCTCGTTTCTTCTCTGCAATCTTTATACTGATCTTGTTCATCAATCTCTTAAACAACATCGAAATCACCTCCTGACCTCCATGCGCAACCTTATACTTCCCCCTTCCACCTCGCGTGCTCTGACCCGAAAAGACCCCTACCCTTGTCCTCCCCCCTCCGTTGCCGGAGGTACGATGAAGATACCCTTCTGGACCAGATCGGAGCTATTTCCCTCCGGAGGAGCACTCGACAAGGACGACGAGTCAATTTGGCGGAGCCGTGGCCGTGAGGAGGGCTGGAGCTGCTTTATATGCCTCTAGAAAGTAAGTAGCGAACTGTACGACTTCCATTGGGTTCCTTACTGTGTTATTATGAACCGATCTGTTTCTTTGGTACCATAAATCCCACATGCATGTGACCCATAATCTAAGCTTGTCCGGGGGAACCCGATTGTGAACAAATTTGAACAAATCCTTGAATGTATGATTATTAGAAGTGATTGCCGGCATTTTCAGTATGCTATTTATTTCTTGACTATATGCGCATTTGATAAATAGATGTTCCTCATCTTCTTGTAAATACTGACATAGTGGACATTTAAGCTCTAGATCCACATGCTTGTTATGGAGATTGACTTTGGTTGCCAGTTTGTTTAGATACGCCTTGTATAGAAAATGTTTGATTTTCTTGGGGATCCTTAGTTGCCAGATCTGCTTAAAACTGTCATCCTGATTTGATGTGCTACTTGATGCATGTGTATGTGTTTGTTCGGGTTTCATGAGCCATTCGTATGCTGTCTTGACTGTAAACTGCCCCTGTGAACTATGCATCCACTGTGGTTTGTCCTGTCCAGTTAGGTTATTAAGTGGGATAGTTAGAATCCCATCAATATCCACTGGTAGGAAAATGGATAGTAGCCTGTCTATCCTCCATGTCCCAATGTCTGGATCGATTAATTCGGCTACTGTAATGTCAGCTAAATCTGGATCAATGGGTGTTATGAGCTGCTTTGAATGAGTATGTTGTACCCAATTTTGTTGCCATACTTTTATGTTTTGCCCATCAGCTAATGTCCACTGTGTTCCCTTGTTTACGAGGTCGCGAACCGAGAGGATGCTCCGCCACGTGTAGCTGGGAGAACTTCCCAATGATGCGACCCAAAAACTGGTCTGAGGGAAGTAACGAGCCTTAAAGACTCGAGCAAGGAGGGAGTCGGGGTTGCTTGCTATCCGCCACACTTGCTTCATCAATAATGCTTTGTTAAAGCACTGTGTATCCCGAAACCCTAAACCCCCTGCATCTTTACTTTTGCATAATGTATTCCAATTAATCCAGTGTAATTTATTTTTACCGTTGTCCTTCGATCCCCACCAATAATTAGAAAGTAGAGAGTTAATAGAATCACATAGAGATTTCGGTAGACGAAAACAACTCATTGTAAAGGTGGGGATCGCTTGTAACACTGAAGTAATGAAGATTTCCTTTCCTGCTGTAGATAGGAGCCTAGGTTTCCAATTCTCCACTTTGGCTTTTACCTTATCAAGGATATAGGTAAAAACCTCCTTTTTGGAGGTGCCGATAGTGGATGGGAGACCTAGGTAGTTACCATGGTTGGAAACTACGGGAATGCCTAACATACCCGAGATATTCCTCTTGGTATCCTCGGCCACACAAGGGCTGAAAAGGATAGAAGATTTCTCGACGCTCACCAGCTGACCCGAGAGATCCTCATAAGTCCTTAAAATATTTTTGAACGTGGCAGCCTCCTCTACTGATGCCTTGCCTACCAGCAAGGTATCATCTGCGAACATTAAGTGGGAGATTGGTTCTACTCCCTCATAGCGTATGCCATGTAGATGCCCAGTATTACATGCGTCTTTAAGCATAGCAATAAGCCCCTCGGTACACAAGATAAATAAGTAGGGAGACAATGGATCACCTTGTCGAAGCCCACGTCCTGGGCGAATATACCCCGTCTGCTCCCCATTAATAATAAGACTATAAGTAACAGATTCTACGTGCATCATAATGACTTTAACCCAATGATCACTAAAACCAAACTGCTGCAACATGAACCTCAAGAATTTCCATTCAATCCTATCATAGGCCTTTACCATGTCCAATTTAATGGACATGTAACCCTCTTTGCCCGACTTTTTCTTTTTGATTGTATGATGAAGTTCATACGCCAAAAGAATATTGTCCGTAATAAGCCGATTCGGTACGAATGCGCTCTGTGAGTCCGAGACTATAGTGGGTAAGACTTTTTGCAGTCGATTGGCAATGGTCTTGGCTATTATCTTGACGCTCGTATTGCACAGGGCAATCGGCCGAAATTGGGTCATTGAGACCGGCTTGGGAATCTTGGGAACAAGTGTAATGAGAGTGAAATTCATCTTCCTAAACAACTCACCTTGGTTCAGAGCCTGGAGACCCATGGCGGTGATATCCCTTCCAACAGTCCCCCAGTAATGCTTGAAGAATGTTGCTGACATTCCATCGGGCCCGGGGGCTTTGGAGCCCTTCATTGAAAACAAACTCTTCTTGATCTCATCCTCCGAAAACTGTTCAGAGAGCCAATTTTTATCAGACTCTGACAGTTGCCTAATTGGCAATGGCCCCAACTGGGGCAATCTGCTATCCGATTGGGACGCAAACAGCTGAGCATAAAAAGCCTCAGCAAGTCCCTTGATACCATCAGTATCTCTAACCCAGTTGCCCTGAGAGTCTTGAAGCTCTAACACCCAGTTGGTCTTCTTCCGCTGGTTGGATAAGGCATGGAAATACGCTGTATTCCGATCACCTTTAACCCGCCAAAAATTCCTAGACCGTTGGCACCAATAGATATCATTAGTCTCTCTCAGCCGGTCTATGTCTTTGGCCAGAATACAGGCCTGTCCTTTGGTCGCGTTAGTGATTGTCCCCTGCTGTAAACTGTCTAATTGTGCTTGTTTCTCCTTAATTGTCCGGGGAACATTCCCCAAAACTTCCCGCTTCCATTGCAGAAATCCTAACCGAGTATGTCGGATGCTATCGAAAACCTTAGCCCCCGGATCCACCTCTGTACTCTTTGCCCAAGAGTCCTCCACCACAGCTGTGGAACTGGCATATAAGCACCAACCCTCCTCAAACCGGAACCGCGGCTTTTGTTTTGAGGGGGATATCGATTTGACCCCTAAGTCAAGCAAAAGAGGCAAGTGGTCCGAAGTGTTTGTGGATAAGTGACTAAGCGTACAGTTAGGGAATAGAGTTGTCCAATTTATACTGACTAGAGCTCTGTCCAAACGAGCCCTTGTAGAGTGGGGGGAGATAAAATTGTTGCACCAAGTAAAAGGATAACCAGAAAAACCAATATCATTTAAAGCACAATCACTTACAACTTGCCGAAATTGGTCCATTTGCCAATTCGGTCGACTCCTTTTAAAAGAAAAACATTCAGACCTAAGTAAGACTTCATTAAAATCACCCATAAAGATAGTAGGCAGACAAGTGAAACTATTAATAAACCGCAAAAGATCCCATGAGAGCTTCCGCTTTACAGTTTCATGGTGCCCATAGAAACCCACAAACCGCCACTGTTCCACTCCATTCTCCACGACATGCGCCTCAACATGGTGCGAAGAGTAGGTTTTGACAGTAACGTCGAGATCTCGATTCCACAGTAGGGCTAAGCCTCCACGCCTCCCTTTGGAATCTACACACAACCCATTCGCGAATTTTATTTTCTGTTTAATGTACTCCAACTCTGATGCAACCAGTTTTGTTTCTATCAAAAATATCATAGCAGGTTTATGAGACTGCACTAGCCCCATCAACGATCGAACTGCTCGGGAATTACCCAATCCCCGGCAGTTCCAAACGAGGCAATTCATTCTGCCCGGCTGGACTGCCCTGCAGCCCCAGCCGATTCACTGTTTTGGGAGGAGACATCCAATCCATCGTCGGAAAGGGATGTCTTCTTTCTGGGAGATCCGTCTTTAAGACCCTTTTCATATGGGTGTTGGCGTTTCTTAACAGCAGGCCTCCTAGGACTTTTGTGTCTGTTGGAGGGACTACGATCATGAATTATATTTGGCTCCTTGATGTGAATACCCTTAGAAGAGGGTTTGGCAGCTGAAAAATCGAAAAAATTTCAGAGTTTGGAGAAGACCATGTGCATTACCCCCTTCTTCAAAATCTGGGATGAAGGGGTCAATCGTTTCCTTCCCTTTATCTCGGATCACCAGGGGTAGATTGGGCCCATTCAAGCAGTCCGTTTCAGGTTCATAAGAGGAATTCGTATAAATGCTATTAATAGCACCAGTCAAACCCTCCATCATTAATGCGTTTGAATCAGCATTAATGACTGATTCAAAGCCTGGGGGAATACTTGGTCCAACGTCTTCACTCTTTGACCGTGGCCCTTTAATGACATCAGCCGTTATAGAATTTGAAACTTTTCTAGCCACATCCCTGATCGGATCATGGGGCTTACCGAGGGGGAAAGGGGACCCTAACGGCTGCATGGAAAGTTCCATTTCTTTTTCCCGATCAGCAAGGGTAGAATTGTCCTTTGGCAGCTGCCACGCATCCTCCTCCTTTTGGACAACAGCAGCATCTAGTCTGCAAATTACCCATGAGCGCTCCATGGGGGCCTTGATGTTAGCATCCACTTTTACTTGCGTACGAGGATCAACATCTTCAGGAATTAGGGGACATTGGCGAATAAGATGCCCAATGAACCCACAGTGAAAACAGATTATTGGGAGTCGTTCATACGAGATCACTCCCTTCATTGTTTGACCCCCTACTGCCAAACCCAAACGCCTACGAAGGGGTCTGTTCACATCAACAATTCCCCTAATGCGAAAGAATTTCCGCCCCATTTTATCCCGACGTAGTTCGATGATTTCACTTTTCATAACTCCCCCCAACAACCTAGCAGCGATTTCTTTGGTATAGAACTCATTGGCGAACCCGCGGACGTGCATCCAGAATTTACACTCTTGAAATTCCAAAACCGTGGGGTCCACACCTCGAAACCATTCCCTAAGCAGGAGAAGGTTATCATCGAAACACCACGGTCCTGCCTCAAAAACCCGAATTCTTTTCTCGATGGAAGGAAAGAAAACGTGTAACAAGGGGCCTTCCACACGTGAGACCCGGAGGTCCGAGCAATCCCACGCTTTGGCCATTGCCGTTTGGAAGCCTTGCAAACTTATGAAGCCCTTGTGGAAGCCATAGACTTTCACAAATAAGCTAGCTTCGCTTTCGACTAACCCCGTTAAGAGATCAAATTCCTCCAAATGGAAATCCTCTGGCTCATCCTCAGCTTCAGATGCGGCCACCAGTCTCTTCAAAGATTCAGCATCCATGACGAATTCTAGAAACCCAAAAATAAGAATGAAAAGGGGGAGGAGGGGACGAAATTCTTGAGATATACTGGGGTAGAAGGACAAATGATTGATGATAAACTCCACACTACCGTCTGAATAAATAGTGGTGGGATCATGGTGGGGAATCATCAAAATTGATGAAAATAAGGTAATTGGCCATAAAGCAGAACACAAACCAAGGAAATCACACATCAATTCGTGCGGTTTGACCATAGTAATCAATATAAACACAAATCACTCTAAATTCAAACGAGGAGGAAATCAGGGATCGGATTCCTTAGATTCCACAGTTTTGAAAAGAAGGAAATTTGAAAATGTGCACTTAGGAAAGGAAAACCTAGTGAGAAGGAGCTCTAGAGAGAAAATCTAGAGAGAAAATTGTGATTGAGTGATTCATCGATTTTGCGTTAAGCTTTGAGTAATAGACAATCAAATCTACAGTTACTTAAGTCAATAAAGTTTTGATCAAAGAAAAAGAAGTAAGAAGTTAGACATTCTTTCAAAATATTATACAAACACGATATATTATTTCTTATCTTTTGATTAGAATTTATGATCCAATTTTGTAATGTTTGACCAACAAAAGTCAAAATGTGACAATCTTTTAAGACGGAGGGAGAATTTGTTAACTATTATTGACTTGATAAAAAATTACTCGAGCACATACAATCTTTACAACTTTTATACTTTCGACCACCAAAAAAATAACATGAACCTATTTTCGGAAACCATTTCAACTGTTTGCTCCAATTTTTTATTATGGAACTTCTGCATTCTTACGGTAGATTTCAATAAAGATTGGGCAAATGGCACCGGACATCACTAACGTTTGATTTATTTACTACATTTACCACTGACGTACACTTTCGTGCCAAAAACATCACTCATGTTTCAATACTACTCAACTCGTCTACTTTTCACCAATTTTGCTGAAATCGCATTTTTAAGCACAAAAGATATAAGGGCAATTTAGTCACTACACTTAAAATTATACCTGTTTCGTTTTCAAAATTGCATCTTTTCAAGATTGTACTTGTTAAATTTTGGGGCTTTTCAAAAATTGAACATGTGCCGTTTCTGGAAAGCTTCAATTGATGGCCAACTAGGGGGGAAATATAATATCTAGAAGTAGTTACAAATAATTTTAAGTGTTGTGACTAAATTACCCTTCTAACTTTTGTGTTTAAAAATGCGATTTCAACAAAATTGTCGAAAAATAGAGGGGTTGAGTAGTATTGGAACATGAGTGATGTTTTTAGCACGAAAGTGAACGTCAATAGTAAATGTGGTAAATAAATAAAACGTTAGTGATGTTCGATGTCATTTGCCCATAAAGATTTGATGTACCGACTTTTAACTCCCACATGTTGATTAATAATTATAACATCGGGTTGTTAGTTTTAGTTAAAATGATTTATTAGACCCATACAATCTTTACGAAGTGAACATATTTAGTAGCGAAAATGATAGGGAGTTTATCTTAATCTTGTTTCTTGAATGATACTACATATATGTTCTATTCGATGAATGATATACGAATACTTCCGATGATTAGATGAGATAAGTATACGAACAACCAATCAATCCAAGATTGATTTAATTTATATCCATGATAATATAATATCCATCAATTCGTTTTTTGATAGTCATATCAGAAGTTTCGTCGAAATATTGACGTTTTATTGTTTAACTAGCCATTTGTACACAGTCTAGCCTGTGTAAATTTATTCATCATATTTATGATATATATGATTTAGATTAATTTTTATACAAAATTATTGATCAAGTATTCTTTATGAACTATTAAAATTAGTAAAATCGATGCACTGTCAATGTATGTGCGAATTAATATTTTATTTATTCGTTGCTCATGCACAAAAAAATAAAATATATATAAAAAATATTATTACATACAAAAAACATAAAAAAAAAATTCATATGTCTCACTAAAAATCTAAGATATAGTTGAATTTTTAAAAATATAAATTAACATAAGAGTACTAAATATGGATATTAAATGGAAGATCTTTTTAATTTATATTTATATATGATAAAAAATATTAAAACAAGTTCATCTTTTTTTTTTTTGTATAATCTAAAAAAGTGAAAAAATGAATGTGATGGGTAGTTAGCTAAAATCTAGGAAAAATAGAACATGGGGCTTCACAAAAAAAAAACTAATTCCCCCCTTCCCCAATTACATATAGTGTAGATGTCGTAAGTCGTAACCAATTCAAGGAGTCAAAGAAATATTGACATTTATTTTATATATTTTTATTGAGATAATCGGTGATTTCCTAATAAGTGGGTGTGTGGGTGACTAGTGCATTTTGATTTTCGAAAATGGTAACAATACGCATATAGTCTTTGTAATAAGTGTATTATTGTGTAATGCAAATGGTCCAAAAATTATCAACCCCTTTAAATGTTAACAGAGATGAAAATTTTAAGTTTGATTTAGGACCATTTACACATATTATACACGCTTACGAGGACCATTTGGGCGCACGATACACACTTATGAGACCATTTGGATCATTTTGAAAAATCTAACAATAAATATTTGTCTCGAGTTTTAATAGAATTATAAAAATGACCCAAAAGTAAGTATAATAGTTAACTTTTAATGAATATGTTAATTTAGGTATCATTTGGATACATGATACGTACTTAAAGGGACCATTTGCGCATCGTTACCAATATAGGGGCCAAAATACAACAGTCACCCAGACAATTGTAAAAATAGTCCCAGTAAATATGTGCAAGTTGCAGTTTTGTCCCAGTTGATATTGGATATGCGGAAATGGTCCCCGATATTGGTACAAAAGGTGCATTTTAGTTCTTAAACGTTAGTTTTAGACGGAAAAATGTGATTTTGGGGTAAAAATAAAGTTTTATCACAGTTAACACCCTAACACGCAATTGTAAATAATGCTTGGGCCAAAACCAAAAATCAATCACTTAATATCGTTTAACAATTAACTTTAATAAATCATTAATCATCCTTAATTCAAAATTAAAAACCTCAAAATTCAGAGATAAAACCACAGTCGAATAGAAGCATATCGAACTTAAATGCGCTTTATCCTAATCGTTGGCACAACAATTTGGAAACCTTTGCCCCAATACTCTCTAGAGATGATTATAGAACATAGTTAGAAGTTAGAACATAGTTGCAGTTTCCTCCACGTCACTACTCATAAGTTAGAACATAGTTTTAGAGAAATCATTATAGAAATTAGGCTTTTTTTCATCTAGGCCCCTGAACTAATTAGTAAATCCCAAATCAGCCCTTCCCACCTTTTTTGTCCCAAATAGGCCCCTGTGGCCAAAAAATGGCACCTGAACTTTCATTTTTTCCATTTTTGCTGACTTTTTCAGATTTTTGACTTTTTAAAATCCTTAACCCAAGGGCAAGTTAGTCATATTAAAAATATGAGCTTTTGGAGGGAAATATTCGAGAAAAGTTCAGGTGTCATTCCGAAAAAAAACATCTAAGCGCCAAAATTGAAGAAAAAGTTCAGGTGCCAGACAAAAAAAAGTATTTTGACATTCTCGTATTTGAAACTCGAATTCATGTTTGTATTTATATTGTATATTTTAGTTGTTAATATTCGGATTCGATTTTTTAGATTAAAAATATATTGAAACTATTAAAAAATAAATATAATTATTAATAATAACTTAATTATTATAAATTAAAAAATCACCCCCCCCCACCCCCCCCCCCCACCCCTGCAACAGCCCCCCCACCCCCACCCCTGCAACAGCCCCCCTCCCCCACGCACCTGCAGCAGCCCCACCCCCCTCCCCCACGCACCAGCAGCCCCACCCCCTCCCCCACGCACCTGCAACAGCCCCCCCCCCCCACCCCCTCCCCCACGCACCTGCAGCCCCCCCCCCCCCACGCACCACAGATCCCCCACCCCCTGCAACAGATCTCCCCCACCCCACCCCTGCAACAGCCCCCCCACCCCCTCCCCCACGCACCTGCAGGGTGCAACAACAACCCCCCTCCCCCGCGACCTGCACAGGGTGCAACAAAGATTCGATTTTTGTTATTTTGTTGAAGAAAAGATTCGACTTTTGTTGGGTTTGAGGGAATAAAATGTTGACAAAGTTTGAAAGGAAGAATAATAGAGTGAAATGATTGAGTTTTCATAGCAAAAGGCCATGGATCTTGTGAGGAAATCGGTCGAGAAGTGAAGGAAGAAGAAGAAAGGTGGGGTGGGTGTGGGGTGGGGGTGGGGGTAGGGTTAAAGGTTGAAGATGAAGTTTTTAATAGGTTGGGTTAAATATTTAAGATTGGGTTAGTTTATAATTAGGTTGAGTTAGTTTTAGATGTGATTAGACTAATTTGCCCTCTATCTAAAATTAAAAATAAGAGAAATGGAAAAAAACAAAGTTCAGGTGCCATTTTTTGGCCACAGGGGCATATTTGGGACAAAAAAGGTGGAAAGGGCTGATTTGGGATTTACTAATTAGTTCAGGGGCCTAGATGAAAAAAAGCCAAATATTGGTACTCCTACTCTCTCCCTTTTTCTAAAGTTTGTTTGACTTTTTACGTCACCGAGACAACACTTAAAACGTAAATATCTTTATTTTCACTCGAGTAAAAATTATAAAAATTTGATATTTCAAAAAATATATATTGAAACGAATATAATCTAACAAATTTCATATGACTATTTTATTTGTTATTAGTTAATCAAAACTTATGATAAAACTTTTCAAAGTTTGCTCAAATTTCATATAATCGAATAGCCTAGTGAAAAAGGTTCTCGCTAATGACCAGAAGGTCCTGGGTTCGAAACTCACTCCATCGCTAATTTACAAAAAAAAAAAGTTTGACTAAAAAAATAGTCAATGGCTCAATAGCTTAGTGGCATCCGACCCAACCTTTCATGCAAGAGGTCATGAGTTCGAACCTTGTTGGAGACAAATTTGTTTCATATTATACTCTAATTTCGCTTTTTAGCGTTTGTCCCTAACCTATCTTTATCTTGTCTATATGCCCTCGAGTGTTTGGAGAAGAAAGGGAGCAAAAATAACAACGGTTTTTCTAAAATGTGGGCACATGCTAAGAGCATGAGATGAAAATAAAATGTAATAATTGAAAGCATATAAGGAAAAATATTTGAAAAAATATTCCATTTCAGTTTCAAATTCAAGTTTTCAATCAAATACTTTTTGTTATTAACATTTTAACATGACACATTTTAAAAAAATCGAAATAGCAATTATGCAAATTTTAGCTATTAGAATAAGTTCCTTGTTAAATCATTTTAAAATATATCTTACCATTCTAATAATTGTGTAATTACTTCTTTATTCTTATATTGAATGAATTTATGTATAATGTTAAAAAGGAATTCAGGCACATAGACAAAATAAATAATTCGAGGCACAAAGACAAGATAAAGATAGTTGAGGCACAAATAGCTAACTAAGATTTTTATGTTGTTTGAGTTAATCGAATAGCCTAGTGGAAAAGACTAGTGACCAGAAGATCTTGAGTTCGAAACTCACATCTATCGCTAATTTAGAAGAAAAAAAAAAAGATTTTTGTGTTGTTCGTCTTGACTAATGACTATGCCTCTAAATAGCCGTTACACAGACATATACTCCTACCCCACTTTTCAAAAATTCGACCGTTAAACGCAAACGTTAATACTCTCTTCCCCCTCCAAAAACAGCAACAAATCTCTCTTTCTGACGCTCTCATTCATCTCTTCTTACATACAAAAACAACATTAATCCCTATTTCATTAAACCACTAAACAAAAAGAAATTCTGAAACTATAATTTCATTGAATTTGCGAAAATGGGTAGTGCAGAGGAGAGTGGTGGCACTTTCTTGATCGATGAGGCGTACGAGTTCTTGGCGCCGAAGTTTTATGATTTCATCAATGGTGAATCGGAATTGGATATGAAAAAGGCGGAGCTTTGGTTCGATAACAAGTCCAGCTATGCCCCTTCTCGTATGTTTTCTACTTCTACCTTTCTTTCTTGTTCATTTTATTGAAATTGATTAATGTTTTAGTATGATGGGTTTTGATATTGGGGAATCTTGAAATTAATTGGAATTTAGTATGGAGATTTTGATATTGGGGAATAAAATCATTACATAAGAGACTTTTTTTGTATCCATTGTGATTGCATTATTTCTTATTCATTTTCTTGAATTCGTGTATGATGAATTTGATTTGGGGTATATAATTATAAAGATAGCATTTCTTTTACGTTTTATGATAGGATTATTTCTTATTCATATAATTGAGATATTGTTTTTAATTTCGTATGATGGTTTTGGTATTGGAGTAAACAATTACGACATCAGAGCCTTTCTTGTATTCCACTGTGTTTATTGTAACGATCCACCTCAAGCCGGTCTAGCCCAAGGTTGAGATCGTTAATGAACTCCGCGTCAGAGTCACTGTGAACCTGGGCAGCTTATTTTTCACTGTGTTTATGTTTTGTGATAAATTTGGTTTGATATATACTTTAGATATGCCCATTCTTGTATGTTTCTGATTCTGATTTTATCTTGTGACAAATTAGGGTTCTATCAGAAATTGACTTCTAATGAAATTAGGATATGAAATTGGGCGAAGGCTGGTACTATCCTACCCCCTACCCCGCTTAGGCAGGAGCCTCTATGGAGGCACAGGGCACGTTGACGTTGACTATGTAGTGTTGGTTTAACATCTTTCGTAGTTAGGAGATCATGAACATTCAATCTCTTTTCAGATACATTTAGAATTTAAGATTACCTGCATAGTATTTAATGAAGTTTGGATATGAGAATTTTGTATTTGCATTGTATATGATGAAAGTTTTGAGGTATTCGGATTTTTAGTTGCTGAGAATGAACTTTCTTGCAACAGCTTGCATACAAAGAATCAAGGAACCAAGAACAGTACAAATTGAAACTCTTTGCGACTTTGCTGATTCTGATCAGC